>JBAKBP010007692.1:0-97428 GCA_037953745.1 Lithodes maja | reverse complement strand
ATGATGGTGACAGTAGTAGATATGATGGTGACAGTACTAGTAGTAGTGATGATGGTCATCATAGTAGTGATGATGGTGACAAGTAATGATGATAGTTGTAGTGATAATAATGACAGTAGTGATGGTAGTGATGGTGAGTATTAGTGATGATGGTGAGTAGTAGTGATGATGACAATAGTTGTGATGATGAAGATCATAGTAATGGTGATGATGGCAGTAGTAGTGATGATGGTGACAGTAGTAATGATGATTGTAAGATGGTGGTGGTGATAGTAGTAATGATGGTTGATAGTTGTAGTATCAATGATGACAGTAGTGATTAAGATGGTAGTGACAATGGTGACAGTAGTAGTGATGATGGTGAGAGTAGTAGTGATGATTGTAATTGTAGTAGTGATGGTGATCATAGTAATGGTGATAATGACAGTAGTCGTGATGATTGTGGCAGTTGTAGTGATGATGGCAGTAGTAGTGATGATTGTGATTGATGATGGTAACCCATCGCAGAGTTGGGTATGCCGTTTTGATTTTGGGCAAAACGGCACCTCTGAAGAGGTCCTACTGGGTGGCTGCGGGAAGACTCTTAACCCTTGTCTAGCGGGGCCGGACTTAATTCGGTCTAGAGAACCGAGGACTATGTGGCAGGGACCGACTTGAGGCGGAGTGCAATTTTGAGCAATAATTGGCTCTGAGAGAGAGACGAGCGGTGGGAGGGGTGTAGGTCGGCTATGACCGTTCGGCACAGCTCCCGCGCGACAACTGCTCTCCCCTCCACACTCACTGCCTCGCTACACAGGGAATTATGTAAGGAAATTACCGTATTTTAGGGATTTTTCCTTCGTGTTGCACGATCGTTGCAAGAGAACCAGTGGTCGTAGAAGGATGGTTCTGGTGTCATTGGAAAGCTCAATTAACCCGGGAATTGCGGGGAGACTCTTAAGAGTTCCCCCGGCGGACTGCGGGAAGACTCTTAAGAGTAAGGGGGAAAAAAAATCCATTTAAAACACCCCCCAAAAAAAGAAAAAAAAAATTTTGTTTTTATTTTTGCCCCTGGGCCATGCCAAATATCACTCCTCCACCTCCCCTCCTTCAGTTATCACCTATTTTCCCTGTTATTCCCTTATTCTGTGGTTAATTTTCGTGCTAACATTAGCGAGTTGGTAGCAGGGCGTTGTCATCACTGTTACCAAGCGTGGGAAAGAGCGAGAGAGAGACTATTGCGGAACAGTGTCTCTCCAGACAAGGGGAGGGGTGGAGGGCAGGGAGGTTGCCTCACCCATACATTATGTAACTCCCGGCCTGTATCGCTGATTTTGACCATCCAAACACTGTTTCCACTTGTTTTATTGTTGTAACAGGTTAATACCTTTATAATCAACCTATAATAGGCGCATATAGATAAGTATTAATGCTATTTATGGTAAAATAACTATGTTAGTGATGGGAACAGCTCAAATACGTCAGCACAGGAGTGTGGTGTCTCATACCCCCCATGCGCACTTCTTAGGTTAACGCCCTTTCAAGGATACATAATTGTATTATGCTTTGGCTCTTGTTTATGCATGAAAAAGAGCACGGAAACAAGGTAGTTTAGGGTAAAACTACCCGCTTGGCGGGTAGTAGAAGTTACTGACGGGCCCGCTCTTAGGGCGTTAAGATCCTAGGCCAAAAAAAAAAAATTAAAACACCCCAGTGGCACTAAAAAAAAGGCAATTTGTATTTAGGCGAGATAATTTCCCTCCATTACTTGCTACCACTCCTACACATGTGTCAAAATCCCCCCTTCAATTATCACCTATTTTTCCTCTTATTCCCTTATTTATTGGTGTATTTACCATGCCAATATCTCAAAACCGGTTCTAGGGTGTGGTCTTCCGTTTCTCGTGTGTGTAGAAAGAGAGAGAGAGAGAGAAGCTTCAGTGTGTCTGTAGGCTCCAGAGAGGGAGGGTGTGCCTCGCCTCTCCTCCACATTTCATGAATGAACAGTCGCCAATAATTCGCGATTTGAGCCATCCAAACACTATTCCCACTTGTTTTATTGTTGTTACATGTTACTACTGTATCTTCATATTAAACGTAAAATAGGCGTATATGGATAAGTATTAACTGTCTTCGTGGTGCGATGCATAAGGTGTTGATTTTCGGTGTGAGCGTCCTGGGTTCGAATCCACGGACTGCCACATGTGTTTGTAAATTTCATTAATCGATTTTAGGAGTATAGTTGGTTGTTGGAAGGAACATCAAAATTATATACCTGTACATGGTAAATTAACAATTTTAGTGAGGAATGAATCAGAATACCTTCGCATGGGGGAATGGTGTATACTACAGGGGCTTAGCGCTTTACGAGTTAAGAGATTTTGAAGCTGCAAAAATCTTTGATTTTTTCTAACTTAGGCCTATATCTAATTTGTGATGCATTTATTCAACAGATGTACGGTAATCATGAAAATTCTGTCTTCCATATTTTAATTTTTGTTTTTTTACGATACCATTTTACTGTGTAATGTGGACAGTTTGAACTTGTATCTTTATTTAATTTAAAGTGGATCATATCTTGAAGAAATATACTGGTTGTGTGCTCCATGACTTTCACTTAGCCAATGACATTTTGACAATACAGTAATATGATTTTATCATTACTGTATAATTATCTAATTCTTCGTAAATTTCATTTGCAGATCTTCTAGCAGTATATAAACATGATCTCCTATTAGTACGAGATGTAGAAAATTTACATCCAGCAACACCAATGTCGTGGGATTCCCTGGTGCTGAAGCTTCCTTTCAATCTATCCTTCCCCGTGGGCTTGACTTGTGACCATGACACCAATACACTCTTTGTGGCCGAGGCTGCACCAAATGAGGCCCATGTATCACAAGGTGTTGTACTGCAAGATGCCAAGATATTTTCCATCTCGCTGGATGATCAATACAGAGTAACATCCATGTTCACTGCTGTCAGAGGTTAGTCATATTATTGTTATGTGAAAGTATTATATGATTTGAAACTTGTATTTAAGATTATTATTATTATTATTATTATATGAGATGCCGAAGTCTCCAACCAGGGTGCAGAAACACCATCAAGATCAATCCACACAAAACACCCGGAGGCACTGGAGAGAGACTATGGCAACTTAGGAAAAAATAAAAACATACACTGTATACTGTACTGTACATATACACATATTAAACACAGATAACATATTATGCAGTGGAGGATATCAAGCTTAAATATAATACAATAAAATAGAATAAAATAAGTTTAAAAATTAGAATTAATGCTGCAAAAAAGCATTAACTTTAGACTTAAAAATGGAGATATTAGCGGAATTGACTAGCTCATTTGGCAACTTATTCCACAAGTCAACCATGGCCGGCACAAAACACCGTGAAAACTGTGTAGTAGAAAAATTAACACGGCTCATGGCAAGATAATTAAGATTGCTTGTGAATCTAGTTGCACGAGCCCGGACATAGGGCCCAGGCAGAACCCCATGTAAGGGATGCTGAGGGTTGTTAAAAACTTTAAATAAAAGACTAAGGGCACCAACTTTACGTCGATGACACAGATCAAGAGACAAATTAGGTAGAATAAAACTGATGGAATTTAGCGACCTGTCAAGCAACTTGAGATGGCAGTCAGATGAATTATATTCTGTAATTTAAAGGTTTCTAATACTGTACAGTACTAGTGTCTGTACACCAGTGCAGTACCAATTAGTATGTTATGTACTGTACTTAAAACGAAATACATGGCGAGATAAATGTGTGTGGTTAATCTTAGGGACAGGGTATCGAGCGAGGAATTGAGAAGGCATCTGGGAATTAGGAGTGTCAGTGAAGAGATGCGCACGAGCCGACTTGGTTGGTTTGGACATGTGGAGAGAATGGATGATCAGAACTAGGTTATATGTTGTTGTTGTTCCCTAAGCTGCCTGGCCGAACAGCCCCGAGTCCCTGAGGAAGGCCATGGCCACGATCGGGCTTTCCCACAGAGCTCACATTGAGTGTAGGTTGTGTTGTTGGCGTAAGTGGTTGTGTGAAATGCAGTCTTCTATGATGTGTTTAATGGTATGGGGTGCTGTGTTACATCCCGGGCAGGCGTCGACAACGGAGTCATCCAGTCTCTTCTGATAGCTCAGGAGAGCTGGATGGTGTCCGCATCTCAGCCTGGCCAGGTGGACTCTGTCCTCGCGAGGGAGGGAGGATTCGGAAGGATGGATTTCGGGAGGTCGTGCATGCAGCTGCGTGTTGTCTGTGAGTGAGTGGATGGATTGGCGAGAGATATGAGTATGGATGTGCTTCTGGAAGTTGGTTCGGGGTGGGCAGGGAGGGAGAGAGGACAATAATTGTGTGTGATACCGTGTGCTGGGTGTTGTTTTGATATTTCTTGGTGTCTGTGGGTGTGTTGCCATGTAGTTTAGTGGGTGGTCTTGGTTCGTGGAGGCTGCTGCCAGGAATTGAGTGCCTCTCATGTCCAGATGGTCTTTGACTTTGAGGATTTTTGTTTCTTGATGTAGATGATCTGTGGGTGTAGTAGCTGTGCAGCCTGTAATGATCTTCAGGGCTTTGTTTTGAATAGTCTGTAAGGTCTTATGATGTGTTTCAGCTAGGTTAGAAGCCCAGGCTGGGCTTGCGTATTCCATTACTGATCTTATGTATTGTTTATATACTGTGGTGGTAGTTTCTTTGTTGTGTCCAAATTGTGTGTGAGCAAGTGACCTGAGGGTGTTAAGTCTGGGTGTCAGTTTCTTTTTAATGTTTGTGGTGTGCTGTTTGAATGTCATATGAGTATCATATGTTACTCCTAGGATTTTGGGTGTGTGTGTATGTGTTAGGGGTGTGTTGTTTATGGTGAGTTGAGGGATGTATTCGTGTTCACCTGTCCAGCTTGTGAGCAGGGTTGCGGTGGATTTGGCTGGGGCTAGATTAAGTCTGTTTGTAGTGCACCAGCCATGTAGTGTGTTGAGATAGGGTTGAAGGAGATCTGTTGCTCTTCTTGGGTCATGGTGTGTGCATGTGAGTGTTATGTCATCTGCATAGGAGGCTAAGTTTATTTGGGGAGTATTGGGTGTAGTTATATCGTGCATGTACAGATTGAAGAGTGCGGGCGATAGGACGGATCCTTGTGGGACTCCGTTTGGAAAGTTTCTGATTTTAGATGACTGACCGGCAAAAGATACGTGTGCACATCTGCCTGCTAGGAAGTTGGCCAGCCACCTTTTTGTGTTGTTGTGCATGTTTGTGTTGTAGATTTTGTTTGTTAGGTTGTGGCGGGGGATGGCATCGAAGGCTTTACTAATGTCGAGTGTGGCTAATAGTGATCTGTGTGGTGGTCTAGCTGAGTTGATGCCGTCAAAAGCTCTTTGTGTAAGGTCTGTGAGAAGAGTGTTTGTGGAGTGCAGTGGCCTAAAGCCATGTTGTGTTGGAGCTAGGGGTAGGTCGGGTGTAATTAGTTGTAATACTAGGCGTTCCATGACTTTGGAGGGGGAGCAAAGGAGTGTGATGGGGCGGTGCGAGGAGGGTAGCGTGGGGTCTTTGTTGGGTTTGGGGAATGTGATGATGATACCATGCTTCCAAATGTCTGGTATTGTGTTGTGTGAATAGCTGTAGTTTGATATGTTAGTGAGTGTTTGTATGCCTTGTGGTCCCAGGTGTCTGAGGTGTATGTTGCTTATGTTGTCTAGGCCACAGGCGGGTGAGTGCTTGAGATTGTTGATGATATGCTTTGTCTGGTGATTGGTGAAGGGTGTATAGTCAGGGTCTGTGGGGAATTGTCTCTTACGTCGGATGACACGTCGGTCGTCTTTGTGAGGTTTTAGGTGGCTGACATGTGAGAAGTGATTGATGAGAGTGTTTGCTTGTTGTTTACATGGAGTAGAGTCTGTTGTGATTGCAGCATGTGATTGTGTTGTGTTGCTGTTGGAACTAGGTTATATTGTATTGGGTTATAACTTGCTGTACAGGTTTTTGAGCATTTGTCTATATTATTGATTGATTATTATGTTTTTATGCGGTTTGCATTTCATTTTTATAGTTATATATTGGTAATGTTACAGTTGTTACTATGCCAATTGAATGA
The DNA here is from genome assembly GCA_037953745.1 of Lithodes maja. Classification (NCBI taxonomy): domain Eukaryota; kingdom Metazoa; phylum Arthropoda; class Malacostraca; order Decapoda; family Lithodidae; genus Lithodes; species Lithodes maja. The sequence continues at coordinate 91,341 of JBAKBP010007692.1, read as the reverse complement.
TAGCCTATATTTTAACGGGTTAGCCTAACTTGCTGTACAGGTTTTTCGGTGCTTGTCTATATTATTGATCGATTACTCTTATTTACACTTCTTAAAAACAATTTCTTAGGCATAATTGCATCGAAGTATGATAGGTCAGTTAAGCTATGTTTAGTAAGGTAGCCTACCCACGCTATAGTTAAATTTTTAAAGGTAATCTAATGGTTAAAATATAATATTAATGAACCTTCCATTAATATAGGGGCTAGGCTTATACATAGCCTATATAGCCTACACATAGATCGTCAGGAAAACAAAATATGCCTATACATAGCCTACATTGCCAGGAAGAGATAATATATATATATAGGCAACTATTTAATTCAGCCTCCACATAGGCTACATCATCAGGGAAAGAACAATAGCCTACATATAAACTATAATTCAGCCTATTCATACATTGCCAGGAAAATAATATATACTTTTTAATTCCCCAATAGACTAACGGAGAATTGTTTGAGAATTACACGGGGAACAAAGAGCTACCTTTGCCAGATAACGACCGTAATAACTTTGTTAACATTTCCTGATAAGATTATAAGATATAATAGCCTGATGGTAGCCTACCGTCTGCCTTGAGCTTGAACAATGATGTTGACTGTAGCTGACAGTGTGACTACCTTAGCCAATAGCCTATATTGATGGATAGTATTTATTTAAATGTATTGATTGAAATTAATAGACCGAAAAAAGCACATATTACAGGGCCTAAAACCTTCACAGACATCGCCAACAAAAATTGAATTTCGCGCTCACAGCCACTGACCAATCAGCGACAAGAATCAATGTTTGGCTATCAATGTCGTTCACCCTGCGCGATCATAAACAGGATTGCTCAAACAGAAACATTATTGCCTGATAGGGTAGACTGAACGCACTCCTGATGTGGGGTTGGCGGGGGTGCCGATTGGCCGCCTCCTTTGTCGGGTACAGTCCATCCTCCTACAACGCGAGTTTAGGGGCGGCACTGCGCCTCGTGTTGTAGGAATAACACTTTAAATGGAGATAATGGAGAGTTTTTGGAGGCAAGAAGATAACATTGCATTGAGGGTGGAGATTTTGCAGGTAGGCAGGATGGCAGGGAGCATTATCCATTAGCAAAATCATCTTAAAATCCAGTGCGCATCGACGTCATTGCGCTGTAGGTGGGGGGGGGGGGGGGGGTCGTGCAGTAAGAGGAGGCGCCGGATTTGAAGCACTCGGCAAGGCCATTTCGCGTTATATGTTTCGGCTCGGGTTATAAGAGGTTTAGGTAATTTGGGACCCCCCCCCTTGTGTTGAAGGAGGATCGCGTTGTAGGAGCTCGTGTTATAGGAGGATGGACTGTACTTCGTGCCGGTTTCCCTGCATGTGGGAGTTCTGCGCATGTTTTTCGTTCCTTTGCACCCTCCCTACGGTTCCTGCACTATCGGTCATTGCCCGATATTGCCTCTGTGAGTTTGTGGTCATCGGTCACACCCTTTGTCTCCTCCTGCCTCTCTGTGTCCGTCGTCTGACCTGCTGGGCTGGTGGTCGCTCTCGGGAGTCTTGTCTCCTGGTGCCCTGGCTGGGGCCCTGGGCTCCCTCCTCGTCATTCTTTATTTTTCTTTGTTTTCTTTGGGAAAAGGGAGCGGGTATGGGTTACGGGTTACGGACACTGTGGTCATGAGCTTGGGTATATTTAAATATTCTGTATACAGTACAGTATATGTCCCATGTGACGTACTTTTCCCATGTATGTATGTTGGTATGCTGTAAATATCTGCGCTTCAGAAGAAATGGATTTTTGTACGGTACTGTTGTAGATTTTTCAAGTTTTCTCCGATGCTATGAATGACAAGTCACATTGGCAAAACTGTTCTTTTTAACTACTCCTCAGTTTTTCACTTTTTATTAAACTCTTGTTTATTTTGTGTTCTTTGTCATTCATATTTTTGTTTTGCATCTGTATTTGGTATTTGGGCTTGGATGTCCTCCTCCAATTTGTTACGCAGCCTTGACGTTGGATTTGCCAAGACTACTAACAAATTGGGAGGTTTGACGTACCCCCCAACCTACCAAATAGGAAAACCTACTATTTGGTAGTAGTCTTGGAAAATCCAACGTACGTAGTACCCTCCCACAAGCCGGACCCCTGCCCATCCTCGCTCTTCTGTCTACGTGGAATAATGATGCTTGGATAACGGCGCATGCGCTCAGGTTCGACCAGGTGTAAACATGGACAGAAGTCGGTATGGGCTGTCGGCTGTATCTCAGGTAAATCCCTTTTTCTTCTCTTCTATGCATTTTTCACCTTCGGTGGTAGTTTTGGTTAATGTAAGTCTCCTAGAGCAAGTTAAGGAGTAGACTCTAGACGTTTTCTTTTTTAACCACGATTGGGATGACGACATAGCAGTCAAAATAGACAAGTCGTCATTGCAATTAGGTTAATAGCCTTGACGTTGGATTTTACAAGACTACTACCAAATAGTAGGTTTTCCTATTTGGTAGGTTGGGAGGTACGTCAAACCTCCCAAACAAACAAACACACATACAATAGCTATACAGTGGTGCACCAACTTTCGCGGCCAATAGGGACCGCCGAAAGTGGCGCGAAAGTGCGATTAGCGAAAGTTGGGGCATTGAGGTAATAGGAATTAATTTAATAGGGACCGGGCATGTACGAAAACTCACTCCCAAGTTGAACAAACCTAGGCAACCAATGACAAAGAATTGCTATACACTAACGAAAACTGGAATTGGTACACTTACTTACAGGTACTCAATATTTTAATGAGTCTATAGTGCTGATTAGCAAGGCATAATAATGAATTACAGTTCTTATACTTCTTCTGAACCACCGCCATAGGCCTATGCAATGTTTTGGTAGAGTTCAGTTAGCGAACTTAGCGTTACGGTACAATACTGATGCTCCAACCGTATATGATACAATGAGGCGCATTTTGGCTCGAACCAAAACTTGAGCAAAAATGCGCCTATAATTTGGACCAAGACATCAGTTTCAGTTAAGGCCACTAGATGGCATCATGGCGCCGCTTGAACCCAAAACAGTGCATTTGCAAATGGCGCCTATGGCGGTGGCACAGGTTAACCTTATAACCTTATGTCTAAGCATTGTAACCTATTATAATGCTTTGCTAATCAGCATTATAGACTCATTAAAGTATTGAATATCTGTAAGTAAGTGTACCAATTCCAGTTTTAGTTGGTTTAGCAATTCTGGGTCATTGGGTGACTAGGCTAGGTACGTTCAACATGAGTAGGCCTATTTGTAAGTACAAATAATTTTATTGAGTATTTGTAAGTATGTGTATTGATTACACTCGACCCTCCAGTTAACGGACAAATGCGTGCAAGCACCTGTCCGTTCCTGCTAAATGTCCGTTGCTGCTAAATACTGTCCAGTCCGGATGTAATCCGGAAATTCCTTGAGAAAAATTCGGTGTTGAGTACAGGTGTCCGGATCGATCGTGACATTTAACTGTTATGCATCCTTTTTTTTACTGTACCTGAAATAAATCCTGGTAATCCCTTGTGCTACACCCTATTGATAATGCAAAACTATTGAACACACTTAAAAGTGTATATTATTTGGTCTCTATATAATCTGTGAATCATTTCCGATATGATAGAATTAAAGATTTTATTTTCCACCAACTCATAATCAGCAAAAACGACACAAATGTCAATTAAAAACATGTTATAATATTTCCCCATCATTTTGTGTATACCGTGGGAACAAAAAAAAAAAAAAATCTATCAAACGTAAATCTCCCGTCTGGGAAGCTCGGCGCATAGACGGAGGGGAGGGTTGAAATATTTTGTTGACTATCTCATTTATTATTTATCTATGTGCTGGAAGGATATTATATTTTTCAATTCCATCACATTAGAAATTATTCAAAGATTACAAAAAGTCCAAATAAGACATAGTTATGTTAATGTATAAGGGATTTAGGTAGATGAATTAGAGAGATAGATAGATAGAAAGAGTGTGTATATCGAGGGAAAAAAACAAAACAAAAAATCTATCAAACGTAAATCTTCCGTCTCGGAAGCTCGGCGTCTAGACTGAGGGGAGGGTTGAACTATTTTTTTGACTATCTTATTTATTATTTATCTATGTGCTGGAAGGATATTATATTTTTCAATTCCATCACATTAGAAATTATTCAAAGATTACAAAAAGTCCAAATAAGACATAGTTATGTTAATGTACAGTAAACTTCCGTTAATCCGACGACCGATAATTCGAATCTCCCAATAGTCCGAATTTTTCAATTTGAGGCCAAATCCGAATTCTCCCAATAGTCCGAATTTTTGAATTTGAGGCCAAATCCGAATTCACCCAATAGTTCGATTTTTTGGGCCTGTCAAGGCCTACTTCAAGTCGATTGGCCTTTCTGAGGACACCAAGGCTGTCCTATTCCTGGATAACTGCAGAGCACATCCATAACATGCACCAACGGGGCCGCCGATCAGATGAACCAGACAACCCTAGACCTGCAACAATGCCTCTCACAGACGACTCACGTACCAGCTCACCTGAACCTCTTACCACACCAGAACCTATGCCTCCTGCTGATTTTGAAGGCTGGGAGGACCTAGCATCCCCTGTGAAGGCCACTCCTGAGGTAGCCCCAGCCACCCCTGTGGTAGCTCCTGCCAGCCTAGCCACTCCTGAGGTAGCCCCAGCCGCCCCTGTGGTAGCCCCAGCCGCCCCTGTGGTAGCCCCAGCCGCCCCTGTGGTAGCCCCAGCCAGCCTAGCCACTCCTGAGGTAGCCCTAGCTCCCCCTTCAGATATTGAAGGCTTGGAGGATATGGCTGTGGAGTAATAATCAGTGAAGTGTAGTAGATTTAAGGACCCCAAAAAAAATATAAAACCAGCAAAATACAAAAAAAAAAATAAGTCTTTTTAAGTTCATTTTACATTAAAGTACACTTACAGTGCAGAGCAGTGATTATAAGTTACTAATATGGGGCTAGGGGGCTAGTGGCTGGTTGGGGGCTGGGTTGGGGCTGGTGCTGGGGGCTTATCTTCAATGCTACACATCTCTTCTCTTCATATAAGGTGAGTTAAAGTCATGATTAGTCATTATTATCATTATTATCATGCGTTTGTGTCTTGGTTTGGGTCTTCAAAAAAAAGTTGGGGGGGGGGGGGTAACGTCCGATAATCCGAAAAATCCACTAATCCGAACGAGGGCCGGTCCGCTGCCCTTCGGATTAACGGAAGTTTACTGTATAAGGGATTTAGATAGATGAATTAGAGAGATAGATAAATAGAAAGAGTGTGTATATCGAGGGAAAAAAACAAAACAAAAAATCTATCAAACGTAAATCTTCCGTCTCTGCTGGCACGGAGGGGAGAGTTGAAATATTTTGTTGACTATCTTATTTATTATTTATCTATGTGCTGGAAGGATATTATATTTTTCAATTCCATCATATTAGAAATGATTCAAAGATTACAAAAAGTCCAAATAAGACATAGTTATGTTAATGTATAAGGGATTTAGGTGGGTGCATTAGAGAGATAAATAGATAGAGCAACGGACTTTGCTCCAACTTTTTTATAGCAACGGACTATGTCCGTTGCTATTCGCTACATCTCATAGTCCAGCAACGGACTATGTCCGTTGCTGGGTCCATTGTCCGGCCTACATTTTTTGACCGTTATTGCCGATATCCGTTAAATCGGAATCCGTTAAATGGAGGTTAGAGTGTAGTTATAGTCATTGGGTGACTATATACTGGTATTGGGTCGTGTTTCGACACAAACATTTATTTTTCCTCTACCAAATCCTCTTGCTTGTGGCTGAATAGGCCTTCAATTTCGAAGCTCGGGCGCGAAAATGCGAGTTTTTACCGCCAAACTCAAATCGGCGGGATATTTAGACACTGCCGCGAAAGTGCGATCCGCGAATCGAGATGTAGCGAAAGTTGGTGCACCACTGTACATAGCAATGTCGATGGGCTAATCTCTAAGAAACTAGAACTAACAGACTTACTCAATACTAAGAAACCAGAAATAGTATGTCTCACTGAGATAAAACTAAGAGAGGACCTTGATATAAATTTGCTAGGATGGTCTGAATACAGGATTTGGAGGAGGGACAGAAAATTTCGACATGGAGGTGGAGTGTGCATCCTTACTAGGAAAAATTTGATTGTGTCTGAGATAAAACTAGAAACTTCAACAGCAGAAGTTTTAGCAATAGAGATTGGTGGAAACAAAAAAATAGTGGTGATAGTAGCGTATGTACCTCCCAAGACGAAGACATGGGGTAAGGAGGAGCATAGCCTAATGCGTAAGGAAACAATTAGTGTGCTAGGAAATATCTTGGCTTTAAATGATGAAATAGTCATGTGTGGGGACTTTAACTGCAAGGAAGTGAATTGGGAAGATCTTGAAGCCGGAACAGGGGAGGAAAGTTGGGGCTATGAATTTTTAAGTATGGCCATGTAAAATTCTATATACCAACATGTAAAAGAGTCAACAAGAGTAAGGGGAAGTGATCAACCAGCTAGATTGGACCTTCTATTCACAAGAAGGGAGGAGGAGGTTCAAAGTATTCAGTACCTATGCCCACTAGGAAAAAGCGACCATGCAGTTCTAGACATAGACTTACTATTGAAGTATAATCTACCCAAGGGAAGGGAAAAGCACAAGGAAAATCACTGGATGTATTCCAGAACCGATTTCGAAGGACTACGGGATTTTTTCAAGTCACATAATTGGGATCAGGTGTTATCTGAAAGTGAGGTAGACAAAAAACTCAAGGCATTGATGGAGATCTATGATACGGGTATAAAAACTTTTGTCCCTAAGTACATTAATAAAAGGAAAAAAAGTAATCGCAAAGTATGGTTTAACCGCGAATGTAGGCAAGCACAGGAAGCAAAAAACAAAGCCTGAAAAAAGAGGAGAAACTGGGATTCGGAAGATAACAGGCAAAAGTATAAAGAGGAGAGAAACAAATACACAGAAATGAGGAGGAGGTCAGAGGCAAACCATGAGAAAGGGATAGTGGAGAACTAGGAAAAGAATCCAAAATTTTGTTTCAAGTTTGTAAACGGCAAAAGGAAGATAAAAGCCACGATCGTAAAGATTAAAAGTGGAAACCGAATCATAGAAGAGGATACAGAAATTGCGGAAGAACTAAATAGAAATTTTGCATCAGTATTTACAAAAGAAGGAGAATTCATTGCACCAGAAACCAATGAGATAGGTACAGAGGAAATGCCGGAAGTCACATTTAACAGACCAGAGCTCATAGACAAAATGAATAAGGTGGATCCAAACAAAGCCGCCGGACCGGACGGAGTATCAGGCTGGATTATTAAAGAAAATGCCAAGGAACTGAGTATATCGTTATATGATATAATGACCAAATCATTGGACACAGGGATAGTACCTACAGAATGGAAAAGAGCAAACATTATTCCTATATTTAAGGGAGGAAGCAGAGATAAACCACTGAACTATAGACCTGTATCACTATTGAGCATCCTCATGAAGATTCTGGAAGGATTAATAAGGGCCAAATGGGTGAACTACATGGAATCCAAAAGATTAATTACTGACCGACAATTTGGATTCAGAGGAGGCAGATCATGTGTAAGCAACTTGTTGAGTTTTTACTCTAGAGTAATAGACACAATGGACAAGAGGGAAGGATGGGTAGACTGTGCCTACCTAGACTTTAAAAAGGCATTTGACAAAGTTCCACACAAGAGATTACTGTGGAAATTAAAACATGAGGGAAAAGTAGGAGACAAACTGCTGAAATGGATGGAGAGCTACCTTAGCGGAAGACAGATGAGAACAACAGTAAGGGGGAAATCGTCAAACTGGACTCAAATTACGAGTGGAGTACCACAAGGATCTGTCCTAGCCCCAATCATGTTTCTGATATTTGTAAATGACTTACCTGAGGGACTAACAAGCTACATGAGCATGTTTGCGGATGATGCTAAGCTGCTTAAAACGATCAGAACCCAGGAGGATTGTCTTGAGCTCCAAGCAGATTTGCAAAAGATCCATGAATGGAGCATCAAATGAAATATGGAGTTCAATGCAGGGAAGTGTAAGACTCTAGAAATGGGTAAAAGCAAGTACAGACCTAGAAAAGATTATAAACTAGGAAACAAAATGATTCCCAAAGCAGAAAAAGAAAAAGACTTGGGGATAGAATTTAAGGATAACATGTCTCCAGAAAGCCACGTAAATAAGATAGTGAGAGAATCACTAGCACTATTGGCAAATATCAGGATGTCTTTCAATTATCTTAATGAAAACACCATGAAACAAATAATAACGGCAATAATAAGACCCAGGATGGAATATGCATCTGTAGTGTGGTCCCCTCACATGAAGAAACATATCCACAAAATTGAGAGGGTACAGAGAGCAGCTACGAGGATGATCCCAGGTTTGGAAAATTTGGAGTACCAAGAGAGGCTCGAGAGATTGAATCTACCTACACTGGAACAGAGAAGGAAACGAGGACAGCAAATTCAGATATACAAATGTGTTAGAGGTATTGACAAAATCGACCAAGAAAACTTCATAGAGAGGGATGGAGGTGAGAGAACAAGAGGTCACAGCTACAAACTAAAAGTGCTTAATAGTAAATCTGATCTGAAAAGTAAAAGATTTCCTACCAACTCGATTAGTGGGTGGAACAAATTGCCAGCCGAAGTAGTGTCTGCACCATCAGTGCATAGTTTCAAAGCACGGTATGACAAACATATCTTAGGAGGCGGGAATTAACGAGCATGCTCACTCCCGCAAATACAACTAGTGTAAGTACAACTAATGTAGTGTAAGTACAAACACCCCCACACACACCCGACCATACCGTCAGACGCGCCGCTAGCCCCGGCTCCAGGCCCCGCGAAACTGCAACAAAACCGAAGCCAAACTAGATCTACAACCTAAGCCAAACTAGCTATACAACCTAAGCCAAACTTGCTCTACATCCTAAACCAAAACTGCTCTACAACCTAAGCCAAATTGCAGCCGAATCCATGCAATAGTTTCGGAGATATCGGCGTTTGAATGCAAATTATTAGCGTCGTGGCGTCTTACCCTACAAAATATACATCTTACTAGGTATGCAGCTTATGAAATTCACCTTTAACACCCACACCAGTAATCTATCTTATCTATCTATTGCCTGACGCCGTGATCCACGAAGGGGTGGGCATGAACGAACCGCCCCCATGCACCTCTGTCCCCAGTTAGTCGACGCCCCTCCTCTCAACCAGCACCGCCTTCATTCATATACTTCCTCACTCCATCCTTCCACCTCTCCTTAGGTGCACTTTTCCCTCTCTGTCCTTCCACCTCGCTCTCGTACACCCTCTTAGTCATTCTCTCGCTTTCCATATGTTCCATATGGCCGAACCATCTCAAGTTGTTCCTTTTCACACTTTCCAGCACATCTACCTCCACACCACACCACCTTCTTACTTCCTCATTCGTCTGTCTATCCCTCCATGTAACTCTGCACGCACTTCTCAAGTAACTCATTTCCACCTCTCTCACTCTTGGTCTGAGTCTCTTCCCGAACGTCCATGCTTCGCTTCCGTAAGTTAGTGTCGGGATTACCACACTGTCATGCAAGGACTTCTTCACTTCCATACTGACCACCCTATTTCTTGTTACTGCTTTCAACGTTCCTACAACCCTCTTCCCCTGTTGCACCCTCTCCCGCACTTCTTCATCCATAGTTCCATCTTTACTCAACACACTGCCCAGATACTTAAAAGAGCTTACGATCTCCATAGCCTGACCGTTCAACTTCACCTCACACTCTGTGACTTCACCCCTTTCGAAGACCATAACCTTGCTCTTCCCCGCATTTACCTTCAAATTCCGTTTTTCGCACACTGTTCCAAACTTATTTACCAGAACCTGCAACTCCCATTCATTATCGCTCATCAGAACTGTATCATCCGCAAACAGTCGTATAGGCAGATTCCACTCATTTCCCTCCCTTTTCAGCGATACACCAACATCCACTGCTCTTCCTAGTATTTCTTTCATGACTCCATCCATATATACAGTAAACAACCACGGGGACATCACACCCCTGTTTTAACCCAACATTCAGGTCAAAGAACTCGCTCTGCTCATTCTCCACACGTACTGCTGCCTTTGCACCCTCATACATGCTCTTCATTGCTTTCAGCAACTTGCCATCTACTCCGTATATTCTAAGTACAGTACTGTACTTTCCATATACCTTCTCTATCCACTCTGTCATAGGCCTTCTCCAAGTCCATAAAGGCAACATACACCTTTTGTTGCTTCTCCAGATATTTCTCCACAACACAATTCAGGGTAAAAATCTGATTCACACATCCTCTTCCTTTCCTAAAACTTCCCTGCTCGTTGTCTATCCATTTCTCAGTTCTCACTCTCTCAATCACTACCCTACTGTACACCTTCCCTACTACGCTTAAAAGACATATTCCTCGGTGGTTACCACACACTCCTCTTTCCCCTTATATAGGGGGACTATTATGCCAGTCTTCCAGTCATCGGGTGCACTCCCCTTCTCCCATGCTAGTTTGCAAATTTTCCATATCCATTCGATCACTATCTCATCACCATACCTCAACATTTCCCCACACACTCCATCTGTTCCTGGTGCTTTCCCAACTTCACTCTTTTCATGGCTTCCCACACTTCTGACCTCCTGATCCCCACCTCCTCCTCCACTACTTCTCCTCTTCTCCCCCCTATGCCATATCCAACTATGTTTGCTGGCTCTTCATTCCTTACAGTTAGCAACTCGTTGAAGTACTCCCTCCATCTTTCGACTCTCTTGCTTCTCGGCTAGCATTCTCCCATTCTTATCTTTCACACCCTTACTGTTTCCCTTGCTACCTTCCCTAACTTTCTTGACTTCTTTCCAGAAGTTTCTTACACTCTCTCCATTTTACACTCAGATTCCTTCCAAATTCCTCATCTACTCTTCTCTTACTTTCCTTCACTACTCTCTTCACCACTCTCTTTCTCTCCACAGGAATAAGGAACAATATTAAAATATTCATATAAAATAGTAGGAGCCGAAAAATGAATGAAATAAAGCCACGGACGTAGGTCTGATGTTCTCCTTGTTTGTCCTGACTTATCCCAGCTTTCTTGGCAATAATTTTCTATAAGAAATCACTATGTCCAATGTTTTCCATACAAGTTCGAAGTTTTCCACTTTTCAAGAATACTTCGGACATCATTTAGGATAAGGATAGCTCTCTTATTAGGAGTGATAATTTTAGGAGGCTACCTGGATTACGGCGCACTATCACCACACATCATTTGACCTAGTTAAGTCTATAATGTGTTTACAGTCAGGAGAAATTGTTAATAAAACTAGTGTCACTCCCAAATGAGTTTTGTAACCTATGTCATTTGTGACACAAATAATAAACCATAATGATAACACAATTCATATTTTGTGGATTGACACCCTGCCCCTGTATCTTTCGTGTCCAACAGTGACGTCATGATTGTACCATGTTATGAAATGCTCTCCTCTGTTGCCACAGAGATAGCACTGTTTTGTTGCCACGAGTATAATTACTTCTTTTGTTCAGCCCTGGGAGGATTGTTTTTGTTATCATAAGTTTGCACAATGATGCCTTATGTTTTATTTGATTACTTTGTATTGTTAGTGAGAGCACAAGTGCCTGGTATAGTTATGCAGTCTGGTGACGCTTGGAGCTCTCACTTTTCTCTTGGCGCGGCCAGGGGACCCTCGTGTGTGTGTTCACACGGTCCCACCCTCACTCTAGTCCTGGCTCTCGCTCTGACAACATCACTGTTTAGTGTTGGTCAAGCTTGCTTCTTAAGTTTCCCTTATTACCGCATTTAATTATTTTGTTCCTTCTTATATTGAAGCATTGAAGGGCTGGAGTCATTATAAGCATATTGGTTTTGTTTTAACTTCATTAGTTTAAGTACTAGAGTTTAGTTAGTTTCACTGCATATTTCGTCCTCTGGCAAATCTTAATTATAAGCTTCTACACCGTTTCCTTCCATTTCTCTTCCATTATTCTGCTGCATTGTTTTACCATTATTAGATATGCATATTATTCATGGTTGATGTCTCTGGGGGGATTGGGTGACTGGACTGGTTATCTCTGTTTTTGTCAGGCCTTTGAGGACCGAGGTTGCTGGGTGGGAGCGAGGGTAGGCTAAGGCCACTTTTCCACCACACAGCATCCTTTGACTCGGGTCTTATCCAACCCTTTATGGGTGGCCGCCAGTATCCAACTTCCCCAGGATATCAGCCCTTGTGCCTTGTGTAGTTTTTAGCAACAATACATCTGGTGCAGTTCGGGACAAAGGGGTGGAGACCGGTAACAGGTGTGGTGTCCCCATTGCACTCGGGTGTATTGAGCTAACCCCAGATGATGTTGTAAGGGCTAGGTCATAAAAGTTGTTTATCCCTTACAACACCACCGCCGAGCAGTGCTGAAGAGAGCCACTCGGTTTATTATTAGGATATAGGCCAGGGATAATAGGCTTGGCACAGAGGTTTATTGCACTGGACTTTCCATGGTTTTTGCTCTGTATTGTTCTCAATTCCTAAGCGATTGGGCAGGATATTGGGAGGTTTGACGTACCTCCCAACCTACCAAATAGGAAAACCTACTATTTGGTAGTAGTCTTGGAAAATCCAACGTCAAGGCTATTAACCTAATTGCAATGACGACTTGTCTATTTTGACTGCTATGTCGTCATTCCAACCGCGGTTAAAAAGAAAACGTCTAAAGTCTACTCCTTATCTTGCTCTAGGAGATGTTGTACATTAACCAAAACTACCACCGAAGGTGAAAAAAGCATAGAAGAGAAGAAAAAGGGGTTTACCTTAGTTACCGCTTAAGGCCCATCCCGTGTTCCGTCATGTGCAGATCCCTGTCGAACGTGCGCATGAGCGACCATCTCTTGTCATCACATCTCACGTCAGCAGAAGAACGCGGATGGGCAGGGGTCCGGCGTGAGGGAGGGTATTATGTACGTTGGATTTTCCAAGACTACTACCAAATAGTAGGTTTTCCTATTTGGTAGGTTGGGAGGTACGTCAAACCTCCCAATTTGTTAGTAGTCTTGGCAAATCCAACGTCAAGGCTGCATAACAAATAGGAGGAGGACATCCAAGCCCAACCTACCAAAAAAAAACAATGCATAAAACAAAATTATGAATGACAAAGACACAATTTAACCCGGGAACTGCGGGGAGACTCTTAAGAGTTCCCCCGGCGGACTGCGGGGAGACTCTTGAGAGTAAGTAAAACAAAAAATCAACTTTTGACATCGAAAAAAAAAAATATATATATTTTTATTTTTTTATTTTTTTATTTTTTGTTGGCCCCTGGGCCATGCAAAATCTCAGTCCTCTACCTCCCCTCCTTCCCCACTTTCCTCCTCTCCTTCAGTTATCACCTATTTTCCCTGTTATTCCCTTATTCTGAGGTATATTTTCGTGCTAACATTAGCGAGTTGCAAGCAGGGTGTTGTCATCACTGATGGCAAGCGAGTGCAAGAGAGAGAGAGAGAGAGTATCGATCGACTGTGTCTCAGTGGCCTTGGGGGAAATTGGCGGGAAAGCAGGTTGCCTCACCCATACATTATACAACTCGCGGGCTATATCTCCGATTTTGACCATCCAAACGCTGTTTTCACTCGTTTTATTGTTGTTTCAGGTTAATACCTTTATAATCAACCCATAATAGGCACATATGGATAAGTATTAATGCTATTAATGGTACAATGAATATTTTAGTGACGGAAACACCTCAAATACGTCAGCACAGGGGGACGTTTCCAATTACCCCCATGCGCACTTGTTAGGTTAAACAAGAGAGTTTAATAAAAGAGTGAAAAACTGAGGAGTAGCTAAAAAGAACAGTTTTAACACATGCCCGTCATTCATAGTAATGCAAAAACATAGACTTGTCTGAAACCAAAAAAGGTACTGTACCCAAAATCCCTTTTCTTCAAAAACCAACAAAAACACTGAACACAAGAACAAAACACAATTTTCAATGTGGCAAAAACACTTATGTACTGGAACAATACATAATCCCAAACTTGCAATCCAGTGTTGCAAACCCGTACACCCCCCCCCCTTTGGCAAATAAAACAAAGGAAAAGAACGAGTGACAAGGGGGGAAGACCAGGGATCTTCGCCAGAGCACCAGGAAACACGACCCCCGAGAGCAATCACCGGCCGAGGGGGTCGAACACTGGACACGGAGAGGTAGGAGGAGATGAAGGAATTGATAGAAGACCACAAAACCGCTGAGGCGATGGCAGGTAAGGATCGACGTGGCAGGAACCGGAAGGAGGCAGCAAAGGATCTGACATCGTGCGCAGAACCCTTACAAACCGGGTGACGGGCACGAACGGTCCGACAAACGTGGCGGCCCATCTGCACCTGCGAGAGCCTCCCACCTGTCCGAGGAGACACCCACACAGCAGTACCCGAAGGCGGCGCCACAGACGCAACAGAGGAGTGCAAGGCTGACACCGGGCACAACACATGGCGAGGATGCCCACGCCGTAAAGCCTGGACGGCGAAAGGCTGGTGGAAGGCCGGCCAGCCCCGACACGGCGAGGATGAAAGGGGGCAAGAACAGAAGTGCGAGGCGGAACCGACGCACTGGCCTGCAACGTCCCAGTCCTGCGCCCGTGCAAGGCGGCAGCACTTGCAGCAGCACCCCGAAGAGGACCGGCAGAAGGACGGGACTGAGAAGACCCCGCGCGCGACACAGCGTGTCGGTGCGTGACGTAAGCAGGGTCCGCAACGACACAGCGCGTCGTCGCGTGACGTAAGCAGGGTCCGCAACGACACAGCGCGTCGTCGCGTGTCGGAAGCAGGGGCCGCCGACAGAGAAGCGTAGCATTCCCAAGCATCCTGCTTAAAAAAAACCCGACGTATATAGCGCAGAGTACAACAAACCCTGACGAATATCCAAGGGGGCCGGCCGGCAGAACGAGGACCGTACCGTCGGGCGTTGCCGAGTTGCCGCGCACAAAACCGCCTTCAGCTCGGGAACCAAAGACACCGCGAGCCGAAGGTGGACCCGCTGAACGCGGTCCAAACCCTCGCGAAGATCGCCTGGCGCAGACGCCTCAAAAAGCCGCAGGTGGTGAACAGACGTCTGGAGGGAACCTAAAGACAAGACAATAAGGCCGTCACCCTCTGTCGCAAGGGAAAAACCTTGGCGACAGAGGGCTGATCCGGGTGAGAGAAGAACGGGGTAGCAATGGAACAAAGTTCAAGAACGGGCGCGCTCATCCAGGACCAGAACGCGCCGTCCAACCCGCCGACAGACACAAGAGGAGGCAAAATCAGTGATGACTCCGGGGGAGGGACTGAAGGAGAGCCGTCGACGGAACGGTGTGTGAAGTCGAAGGCCTCAGCAAACCAGGCCTCCAATGGGAGAGGGTGACCGAGCATGATGGCGAAGCCAGGCGTACCAGCATCGCACAAACCTGTCCCATAGGAGGACAGACCCGTCAACACAGCCAGGGACTGAACAGCCGGAAGGATGTCAGGGCGGCTGAAGTCTGACCAGAGCGTAGGCCTGCAGAAGGGAGGGGGACCGTAGCAGGGGTAGGTAGGGTGAGGCGCTGAGGGTGAGTCACCGCCAAGAAGCGCGAGAAGAGGGAGTCTTCCATCGACTCCAAGCGCCCGTCGAAGCGTGACACAACCCAGCCCTGCATAGCCGACAATCGATCCGAGAGAGGCGACCCCCCTCCCAGATTGGTCGGCCCGCAGGGGCGAGCGTGAGCGGGAGCGAGACCCACGACACGAACCAGCAGCGTCGCGGCCCAAGGAAGGCGAGCGACGACGGTTGTGTCGCCGTTGAGGGACTCGTCCCCGATCACGAACGGCCGAGGGGGAAACAGCACCATCCCCCTCTTCCAGCGACACGTCAGCTCCTGAGAAAGGGGACCCCGAAACCTCGTGAAACCCCACCGAGGCAAGAGGAGGGGTACCCCCCTGGCGAGACGGTAAGTGAAGGTCAGGAAGAGAAGAAGGAGGAGGAGCAGGATGACGGGAGTGGGAAGGCCGGCCGGGTGAAAGGAGGCCAGAAGGAGCCGCGGGGGGAAACCGAGCAAGGATCCCCGGGGCTGAGATAACAGGGCGGCCCGACACCGAGGCGGAGGAGGGAGGGACCTCCAACGTGGGACGAGACCGTGAAGGAAGAATAGGCACTGAAGCAGGTGAAGTAGGAGAAGCAACGACATCCAGGCGGACCCTCCTGGACAGTGTAGGAGGAGGGAGCAGAGGGCCAGCTACAGCATGAACAACCGCGCGCGGAGAGGACAACGTAAGAGGAAGTCGTCTGGGCTGGGGAAGCGGGCGGAAGGGAGTAGAGGCCAGGGGAGGGCGCACAGGGGCAGAGCCGCTAACCCCGGCCTCAGGGCGAGAACCATGACGAGGGCGATGGGTGTCGTCAAGGCGATCAGGAGGACGACGAGGGGCAGTAGAAGACGGACGACGAGGCGAGCGAGAGCGTGGACGGAGCTGGGGAACCCCCCGACGATGGGACGACCGGCTGCGGGACCCAGGGGAGAGGGCCCGAGCAGGGAGAGGGCCAGGTGAACGGCCGTCAGTCGGGTCAGGGATACCCAGGGCAACGCGGATCCGGTAGGCAACAAAGGCCGGGGAACGGTGGCCCACAGTCCTAATGTGGCGGGAGACCATCGTCCACACCGACGGAAGGGAAGCAGAGGCCACAGCCGCCGCCGAGGAACCAGGGCCATGGTGCAGCACATCCACCAGGGCCAGACACGTGCCACACAGAGCAGGGAGGTAGGCCATAGAGGACACACAGAGCGAGCGGCGCAAGCAGGACTTGTGGCTCTCCAAGCACGGGGAGCGACAACCAAGGCGAAAGCAAGGCAGCCTACCTGCACTAGAAGAACACACACCATAATCAGCATGTCGAAGGAGTAAGTGGAGAGAATGTCCAAGAAGAACCAGGGAAGGAGCATGGGGAAACAGGAACACACATGCAAACAGGTATCCGTACTCACCCTAAACTGGGAGCACAGAGGTAGGTGAGGAGGGCGGCCGAGACGGAAGAGCACTAGCAGAACCTGCAAAGATGGAGAAAGTGTTAACCACCACTCAACATCTTACATGCAGGGCCTATAACACCAGTAAAGTGCATACACCAATATAGTATCAGGCAACAAGATGACATAAAAAAAGTCAATAATGAAAGCCAACTATTACCGCAAATTTGCGGGCCAATGGAGGCATAACCGTACCGACACCACCCTCCCGCAATTTTGCGGGACCCCCCAACGATCTCCGCAAATTTGTGGGGAGCCGAAACGTCCCAGAGGACCGAATCGAGCTCCCGCAAATTTGCGGGACCGGCCGAGATGGTCCGGCGCCGAGAAAAGCGAGAGGAGCGTCTAGGGAATACCAAAAAAGGCCACAAAAAATGCGTCTTCTCCTTATGAACTCCAAGCAATGATGGCCATCAAGCTGAGCAGTGTCTTCCTTGAATTTATCCTGACTCAACCGATAAAGGGAGAGGCAAGGAAGACACACCAGGGGAGAGGAGGCACATCCCCCAGGAACCACCCAACCCACAGAGATAGAGCAAAGCCCATGAGGAGAAGTGGCAGGGAGGGTGGTTTCGCACAAACAGGGGCCCACGTGAGGTACCCCTGGATTGGGCAAAAGACTATGAAAGGATGGAGGTGAAACAGGAAGAGAAAACAAAAACCAGGAAATGAAACTGGTGAGAAAAAGGGTGGCCTAGCCGAGAGCAGAGAATGTGTCAGGGGCGAAAAACCCTGTGGTGTGAAGGAGGGGCCCCCGTGGGGTACCCCTGGATTATCACGAACCACCTGTCGCCCAGGCCCTTGAGACACAGTGAAGGACTCGAAAGGGGGGACTCGGGAATAACGCTAATAATGCGGCCGACACAAACTCTACAAACAGCACCGCCACCAACGAAATCTCAGATTGTTTACACCTTAGGCTATGAAAAAATGAAAACTCATAGGGGCATAGCAATTCCTGAATGAGAAAACGAGCTAGGCTAAATTAAGCTAAAAGCTAAACTATGCCCAGACTAACAGGAAAAAAGAATATGAAAAGAGAAAGAATGAAAAACATATACAAGGAACGCCAGGCGCCCCCGTACCTTCGGTAGGCTATTTCCACACGCGTCTCCATTATACACACTTAGGAGCCCATTTACGTGTGCCCTAGATCACGTAACATCTGTCTAACAAAAAAAAAGGCCAGATAAGCCGAAACGAACCTAAACAGGGTGAATTAACCCTTAGACCCCGGGTGGTACACGTGTGTACCATTTTTTTTTGGCCCGAGGAACCCGGGTGGTACAACACTGTACCATTGCTTGCGTGTGTGCTTTCGAATGGCGCGCGTAAAAATTTCGCTCCGTGGTCACCAGGCGTCGCTAGGCGACGCCACCAGACAGCATGTACGCCACCAAAACAGTCTCTACCCTGCCGCCAACATGGATACTAGCCCAAAAAGTTATTCCCTTGTGTCCGATTCTACGCTCCCTTCGACGCCTGCCCATGTTCGTCGCGCCCTAACGCAAAGGCACGTACAAGATGCGTTGACTCCCGGAGGTATTGAGATAGCTTTGAGGAGTTATGAACGTGGTGAAGGCCAAAATAGTGTTGATGAGTTGGGTAGTGATAGCTCCGAGTCTTATCAGTCTCACTATAGTGAAGATTTTGACGATCTAGACGAAATCCATGAAAGATACGCCTTTTTTAGTGGATTTGACCATGACGATGAAAGTGATGATAGTGAGGCTGAGCGGGAGGCTGAGGTTGACCCGCCATTGTCTTCCTTATCTACCCACGCCACCCAAGTTGCCCCAGGCTCCCGCCATTCTTCCCCACCACCACCAGCACTCCCTAGGGTTGAGGACCCCCCACTTTCGGCCTATTTACCCACTCCTTCCCACCTCGCCGACCTACACGCCGCCCACGCATCATTCGTTCCCCGCGAGATTATGAGGGGGGCTCTGAAGAAGAAGGGCACCTCACAGATGACTCTGGCCATGATTACCTGGGTCCACCGTCAGGGCAAGATGACGGCTCTGACGACAACGACGATGACGACGACTTTATGGACATCGACGACCCTCAACCCAGACGCTTTGCCCAGGGCCGTCGTGCTCCTGGCCGCCCTGGCCGCCGGGCTGGCCGCCGGGCTGGGCCTGGGCGCCGTCGCGCTCCTGGCCGCCCTAGGGTGCGCGCCGCCAAAGTTCGTGGGCGTGCTGCCCCCGCTCTAGCTCCACAGAGGGCAGTGGCACAACCTGGGCGCCCCGTTCAGGACCGCCTGCAGTGTGCACAGTATCTAAATGTGCACAAGCTCTGTTACCTGCCTCTGGAACGAGATGGAGTCACCATTAGCAGAAGGCGGTGCCATGTCTGCTGGAACAGCCAGGTGAGGCCGAGGAAGCACAAAAAGACCACCATGCAGTGTGTGGAGTGCCAGGTGTCACTATGTACTATACCGTGCTTTGCTGAATACCACAGCAAGCAGGAGTACTAACTAATAATCATAGTGAAAGTACCAAAGACTGACAATATGTATGTATATAGGCAACAAGTGGAAATAAAACAATGTACAGGTGTATTGTGATAAAAAAATCATGTATTATGAAAACATATATAAATAAGTGAAAAAAGACACAATAAATTGTATATAAAACGTTTACAAAGCGTATAACTAAGTGAAAGTGACACATGACATAATATTAGATGGCCAAAGTATAATAAACACCTGTGATAACGAATAATCAGTGCCTAATATAACAATAACCTACCTCAATTACTCATAAAAACTACGGTATCGAGTGAAAATGTGAAATATTTGTTACAATCATAGCCTAATAAACATATTTTATATAATTGGACTCCAAATAACTATAATAACATCACTATCAATACATAAAATCGCCTCCGGGAGGTAAAAGGTTTTGCGCGACGAGTGGCTAAGAAAACAGTAGGTTAGCCGAGCCGGGGCCTGGGCAAAGGCGACGCATCCGAACGCGGGATGATTTTCACGCATAAAAATCACTCCACTTCCCGCGCTCACCATTATGCAATCACTTGGGCTAGAGACCTCTACTCAACGGCATTCTACACATGAAGGTTTGTGCTACATTTTTCTGTTTTTTTTATAACTTTGTGTAATGTATTTCAGGAGTAACATGTGAATCAACAGGGACCAAAATTCCTGAAAACCCCCGGACACAAAGTACAGTCACGATATTCCCTAGCCGGGGTCGGAGGGTTAAAGGAGCACAACAAAAGCGACTTCATTCAATGGAGCGCGTGAAAAAATGATAAGAGAGGGTCGCTCATGCGCACGTTCGACAGGGATCTGCACATGACGGAACACGGGATGGGCCTTAACCCTTCAACCCCGGGTGGTACACGTGTGTACCATTATGTTTTGACCTGAGGAACCCGGGTGGTACAACATTGTACCATTGCTTGCGTATGTGCTTTCGAATGGCGCGCGTAAAAATTTCGTTCCGTGGTCGCTAGGCGACCCCACCAGACACCATGTACGCCACCAAAACAGTCTCTACCCTGCCGCCAACATGGATACTAGCCCAAAAAGTGATTCCCCTGTGTCCGATTCCATGCTCCCTTCGACGCCTGCCCATGTTCGTCGCACCCTAACGCAAAGGCACGTACAAGATGCGTTGACTCCCGGAGGTATTGAAATAGCTTTGAGGAGTTACGAACGTGGTGAAGGACAAAATAGTGTTGATGACTTGGGCAGTGATAGCTCCGAGTCTTATCAGTCTCACTATAGTGAAGATTTAGACGATCTAGACGAAATTCATCAAAGAGACGTGCAATTTGTTGGATTTGAGCATGACGACGAAAGTGATGATAGTACTGAACGTGATATAGTTGTGCAAGGTGATGAGAGTGTAGTGAGAGTGAGCGAATGGGACAGCACTAGGTCGACTGCCAAGTTTAGGTTGAGTGACACGACACCTAGCCCTTCGCCAGCTAAATCCCCATTCAAGATACGTTTTTATAAGAAGCAAGTTCTTGAAAAGGCGGCCGCGGCAGCCAGGAAAGAGGCCCTAAAACTTGGTGAGGGAGCAGTGCGTGAGGGTGCCAGTGAGGCTGAACGTGAGGGTGAGGTTGACCCGCCATTGTCTTCCTTATCTACCCACGCCACCCAAGTTGCCCCAGGCGCCCGCCATTCTTCCCCACCACCACCAGCACTGCCTAGGGTTGAGGACCCCCCACTTTCGGCCTATTTACCCCCTATTTCCCCCGAGAGGAGACATACTACTACAGAAAAGGGAAAAGGGAGAAAATATGTGAAAAAAGGAGCTACAAGTAGGCGCTCTTTGTTCGAGGCTCCCGCGGCTTCCACCCCTGCCGGTCCCAGCCATACGCCCCCGCAACTTTCCCCAGGGTCCACCCCACCTCTCCAGCCTACAACAGAGGTTCCTGACAATGTATTTGACCTCGCATCCATACCTGCACCTACAGACACTGAACCAGTGCTGTCTACGACTCGTCGTAGGCCAAGGAGCCCCGAACCTCTGCATGAAGATGACGAGCCTCACCTGCCACTCCTTCCCCACCTCGCTGACCTACACGCCGCCCACGCATCATTCGTTCCCCGCGAGATTATGAGGGGGGTCTGAAGATGAAGGGCACCTCACAGATGACTCTAGCCATGATTACCTGGGTCCACCGTCAGGGCAAGATGACGGCTCTGACGACAACGACGATGACTTTATGGACATCGACGACCCTCAACCCAGACGCTTTGCCCAGGGCCGTCGTGCTCCTGGCCGCCCTGGCCGCCGGGCTGGGCCTGGGCGCCGTCGCGCTCCTGGCCGCCCTAGGGTGCGCGCCGCCAAAGTTCGTGGGCGTGCTGCCCCAGCTGCAGCTCCTCGTCAGCGTCGCCAGCAGGACCCATTTTATATTTTCAACTGGCAGGATGTGGCTGCTGATGAAGTGAATGACCCTGATGTAACCCCTTTTGATGAGGTACAGGAGGGTTCAGGAGTTACCCCAAGTTTTCCCGCAGGCCCCAATGCTCCACCACATGAGCTTTTTGAGGCATTTTTTGATAAGGAGGTTACTGAGTTTGTCATAGAAGAGACAAACAAGCACCACCAAATCCAGGTGAACTTTTTTGGCAAGGTGACCAAGGGCCACATGAAGCGGTGGACCCCAGTGACTCATCCCGAGTTCATGGTGTTCCTAGCAATCACCATGCTAATGCCTCATGTAAAGAAGCACAGGTTGGCTGACTATTGGATCACCAAAGATCTGATATCCACCCCTGCCTTCGGGAAATACATCTCTCGGGACCGGTACCTCGACATCCTCGGAGCGCTCCATCTTGTCACCAACACCGACATGCATCTCTCTGACAAGCTGTGGAAGATTAGGACGTTGTACGAGATGATGCGAGAACGTTTCACGTCATACTTCACGCCCTTCTGCAACGTCTGTATTGACGAGTCTCTTGTGCTGTTCCGGGGAAAGCTGAGCTTCAGGCAGTACATCCCCTCAAAGAGACATCGCTTTGGTATAAAGTTCTTTGTGCTGTGCGATTGCCAAACTGGCTATGTCCTGGACTTCCTGGTCTACAGCGGGAAGGAAGGGGACGTGGAAATAGACCCCCTCATTGGCTTTGGCGGAGCAGTGGTTCAAGCCATGATGAACCGGTACTTCGGGAAGAATCACGTCCTCTACACGGACAACTACTACACGTCCCCCACTCTCTCAAAGTACCTCCATCAGCGCAAGACGGGGACTGTAGGCACAGTTAGAGCGAAAAGGAAGGGCATGCCAACTTTCCCTCCTAAAACCAAGAAAGGCGATGTCTTCAAGAAGAAGTCGGGACCCATTCTGGCTATCCACTGGCACGACCAGCGGAAGGTCAACCTCCTGAGCACCGTCCACAAGGGGGAAATGGTTGAGACTGGCAAGGTGGATCGCCGCACCCAAGTCAGGGTGACCAAGCCCGATGCTGTAATGGACTACAACATAAATATGAGGCTGGTGGACAAGTCCGACATGCAGATAGGCTTCATCGACTGTCTGCGTACCTCGTGCAGATGGTACAAAAAGTTCTTTCTGCACATGGTGGACATGTCAATGCTGAATGCCTACAATATCTACAGGCTTCGGAATCCGCGCACACCCAGGAAGTTCAGTAGCCTGCGGAGGTTCCAAAAACAGGTGTTGGTGGAGCTCCTGGACAGGTATGCTACGCCACAGAGGGCAGTGGCACAACCTGGGCGCCCCGTTCAGGACCGCATGCAGTGTGCACAGTATCTAAATGTGCACAAGCTCGGTTACCTGCCTCTGGAACGAGATGGAGTCGCCATTAGCAGAAGGCGGTGCCATGTCTGCTGGAACAGCCAGGTGAGGCCGAGGAAGCAGAAAAAGACCACCATGCAGTGTGTGGAGTGCCAGGTGTCACTATGTGCTATACCGTGCTTTGCTGAATACCACACCAAGCAGGAGTACTAACTAATAATCATAGTGAAAGTACCAAAGACTGACAATATGTATGTATATAGGCAACAAGTGGAAATAAAACAATGTATTGTGATAAAAAAGTCATGTATTATGAAAACATATATAAATAAGTGAAAAAAAGACACAATAAATTGTATATAAAACGTTTACAAAGCATATAACGAAGTGAAAGTGACACATGACATAATATTAGATGGCCAAAGTATAATAAACACCTGTGATAACGAATAATCAGTGCCTAATATAACAATAACCTACCTCAATTACTAATAAAATGTACCGTATCAAGTGAAAATGAGCATTATCAGTGACAGTGACACTCTCTCAAGCATATTTACCAAAGTGAAAGTGACACACTAAGTAATATTAGATGGCCAAAGTATAATAAACACCTGTGATAACGAATAATCACTGCCTAATATAACAATAACCTACCTCAATTACTAATAAAATGTACCGTATCAAGTGAAAATGAGCATTATCAGTGACAGTGACACTCTCTCAAGCATATTTACCAAAGTGAAAGTGACACACGAAGTAATATTAGATGGCCAAAGTATAATAAACACCTGTGATAACGAATAATCACTGCCTAATATAACAATAACCTACCTCAATTACTAATAAAATGTACCGTATCAAGTGAAAATGAGCATTATCAGTGACACTCTCTCAAGCATATTTACCAAAGTGAAAGTGACACACGAACTAATATTAGATGGCCAAAGTATAATAAACACCTGTGATAACGAATAATCAGTGCGTAATATAACAATAACCAGCCTCAATTACTCATAAAAAC
The DNA here is from genome assembly GCA_037953745.1 of Lithodes maja. Lineage (NCBI taxonomy): Eukaryota > Metazoa > Arthropoda > Malacostraca > Decapoda > Lithodidae > Lithodes > Lithodes maja. The sequence goes on along the minus strand of JBAKBP010007692.1, from coordinate 66,946 downwards.
TACGGTATCGAGTGAAAATGTGAAATATTAGTGACAATGATAGCCTAATACACATATTTTATATAATTGGACTCCAAATAACTATAATAACATCACTATCAATAAATAAAATTGCCTCCGGGAGGTAAAAAGTCTGGCGCGACGAGTGGCTAAGTGCGCAGTAGGTTAGCCAAGCCGGGGCCTGGGCCAAGGCGACGCGTCCGAACGCGGGAAGATTTTCCCGCATAAAAATCACTCCACTTCCCGCGCTCGCCATTATGCAATCACTTGGGCTAGAGACCTCTACTCAACGGCATTCTACACATGAAGGTTTGTGCAAATTTTTTTTTTTTTTTTATAACTTTGTATCATGTATTTCAGGAGTAACAGGTGAATCAACATGGACCAAAATTCCTCAAAACCCCCGGTCACAGAGTACAGTCACGATCTACCCTAGCCGGGGTTGGAGGGTTAAGCGGTAACTAAGGTAAACCCCTTTTTCTTCTCCTATGCTTTTTTCACCTTCGGTGGTAGTTTTGGTTAATGTACAATGTCTCCTAGAGCAAGATAAGGAGTAGACTCTAGACGTTTTCTTCTTAACCGCGGTTGGAATGACGACATAGCAGTCAAAATAGACAAGTCGTCATTGCAATTAGGTTAATAGCCTTGACGTTGGATTTGCCAAGACTACTAACAAATAGATTGTTCTGGGAGTCTAGTAGTGGTATGGTTAGGTAATATTTGGGCAGTTTAGAATAACCTTAGAAGTTCTCTTGCATGCTCCACGCACTATTAACCAGATTCGGGGACAATAGATATTTTTGTGTCTCCTTGTTACTGCTTTACTAGAGCAAAGAGGAAGATAACCATTTTTCCTAAAGAACCTGCGTGTCTTGGTGTTTGAGTCAGATATTAAGAGCGTGTCTGTTGCAGGGTAGTACGGTGCTGTGAGCTAGGCTAGTTAACCCTTCAAACCCGGTTGGTACACACGTGTACCATTTTTTTTTGGCCCCAGGAACCCGGGTGGTACAACATTGTACCATTGCTTGAAAGCCTGTGAGCTTCGTGTGCGAGGCGTCGGTCCGACGCATGTAAACAACAGCCGGCTGGACCGACGCTCCGCATCTCCGGCCACAAGAAGGAGAGCGTCGCTTGTTCGTGTGTGCCTGTATGTTGTTGTTCAGTATCGAAAAGTGGTGTAAAGTGGCTGGTTTGGCCATAAAGTTATCTCCAATGAAATCATCATCACAGCTCACCCAGTTGACTTAGAGAGCTCTACTTAAGGCCATTTTACAGGTAAATAACACAGCTACGCTTGGGGATGCGCGGGAATGCGGGAAGCAGTCTGATTAACGAATATACGGTAGCCTAGCCTAGACGTTTTTCGGCCAAAACACCCGGATTTCGAGGAATATATATATAATATATAGCCGGGGTCGGAGGGTTAAGCATCTGGTTGCCCCGGGCTCCCCTCGTAACACTAGACAAATTTCCGAAATTACCGAAGTTTACGGTACTCGTTATATTGCAAAAAGTGAAGACAAGGTATCTCGAGACCTAGTGGTTCAGTTTTTATAGTGAAAATAAGTGGGCCAGTTATGGCGGCCGCGACCCTGAAACCTAGTGAGATCGAGTTATGGGATGTTTAGATTATAGGTTTGATTCCCGGAGGGAAGAATGAAAACCTAATATTTAGTAGTGGCCCCGGAATCATTGATGATATGCCTATTGTATAATAGCACTCTTTTAACCCTCCAGCCCCGGCTATGTATTATATATATATTCCTCGAAACCCGGGTGTTTTGGCCGAAAAACGGCTAGGCTAGGCTACTGTATATTTGTTAATCAGACTGCTTCCCGCATTCCCGCGCATCCCCAAGCGTAGCTGTGTTATTTACCTGTAGAATGGCATTAAGTAGAGCTCTCTAAGTCAACTGGTTGAGCTGTGATGATGATTTCATTGGAGATAACTTTATGGCCAAAACAGCCACTTTACACTACTTTTCGATACTTAACAACAATATACAGGCACACACGAACAAGCGACGCTCTCCTTCTTGTGGCCGGAGATGCGGGGCGTCGGTCCAGCCGGCTGTTGTTTACATGCGTCGGACCGACGCCTCGCACACGAAGCTCACAGGCTTTCAACCACTGGGCGTTCAAGAGCCCTTCCGGGTACCTGTTATATGCTTTTTTATGGGCGTTCAAGAGCCCTTCCGTGGTGAGAGGGTTAAACCCTTGCGCCGCATGTTTGAAACACCCACCACAGAGAGATAAGAGTTGCCAACCTCTTAACACACAAAGAGCGGGTGGTAGGGTATTGTACACTGTGCCGCCCAGCGTTTTTTTTTTTACCCTAAATAGGGTTGTTTCTGTGCTCATTTTCATGCATAAACAAGACCCAGAGCGTAAAACAAGTATCTATCCCTGAAAGGGCGTAAACAGAGCTTTCCAATGACACTCGAACCATCCTTGTACGACCACTGGTTCTCTTGCAACGATCGTGCAACACAAGTGCAAAAAACCTAAAATAAGGTAATTTCCGTACATAATTCCCTGTATAGCGAGTGAGAGGAGGGGGAGGAAGGTGGAATACAGTTCAGTACACCCACGGTGGTCGTGGGGAGCGGTCATAAGGTTACTACGCTCGTCCCACCGCTCAGCTCTCTCTCAGCAACATTACGTGCTGAAAATGGCACTCGACATATGTGGTGCACCGCCACATAGTCCAAATTTATTTAACTCGACAGATGTCGTGCGCCGATGGTTAAGGGTACGCTTAATTCTCTTATGGAATCGTCCTTATGATTGGGTACTCACTACAAAATTACTTTGTAATTTATAAAAAACAAAAAAGTATCATAAGATATGCTATAATCAAGCTTTCCTACTTGTGGATGTTCTTACGTTTTGTTCCTAGATGCCAATCTCTTGGCAGCATCCCATTCTTAACTGATATATCAAGATAAATTTAACAAAATAACATCAACGAATGAGAAGGGATGGAAGGGAGGGCCCACGTCGTCAATGATTCCGGGGCCACTACTAAATATTAGGTTTTCCTTCTTCCCTCCGGGACTCCAACTTATAATTTATTAGTGGCCCCTCCATCATTGACGATATGCCTGATATCTCAAGACTGGAGGGGAACATTCGTGACAATATCTGCACCACTAACAAATTAACATATGTAGATAAAAACAACCATAAAACAACCTTAAATTTATTATATACAAACACTAGCAGGGGTACCCGGCGTTGCCCGGGTAATCACCATAATCACCATCACTACTACCACCACTACTACAGTAAACCCTCGCCATCTCGGATCTCTAGAGGTCGGAAACTCGTACTAGCCGGACTGGCTACGGCCTCTCGGACATGTACTTCCTTATTTAGGACATTTCCGTCATCGTTCCGACAGCGTCCGACGTTGTCGGATGACGCCTTCACGTCACCGGGCAATAAGGGTGAATATCCGACAAACAGAAGGGACGTCCGACGCCATCTACATCCGGGGCAAATTTTTGTTGCGTGAACTATTAGTTATATGGGATTAATTAGGTTAGGTCCGAACCATCAGGATATACCCCTATAATGTTCGTAAACACCAAATAGAAGTCATAATAAATTGTTATAATTAATAAATGATATACAGTAAACCCCCGCTAACTATAAGGGTCGTATTTGTCATTAATATGATAAATTTCACATGGAAAAAAATAAATAAATAAAAATAAATAAATAAATAAATAAATAAATAAATATATAAATATCCCCCGCGCTGTAGGCCTAATCCCTCCCCTCCCTGTCCCAAGCCTCAACTCCGACCCCGTTCCTGTGATGATGTTGATAAGCCTAAATTATTTATTATTTATCTATGTGCTGGAAGGATATTTTTCATTTTTTTTTTTTTTTTTTTTTTTTTTTTTTTTTTTAAAAGAGACAATGAACGGAGGAAGGAAAAACACAGATAAAACAAAAAGGTCCATGTGCCTAAAGGCATCCTCCATTCATAAAATGTTTGTAACAACTGGATTTAAACATTTGTAGATTGTAAGTTTGTGGAAAGCAATTCGAGGGAAGTGAATTCCAAAGAGTAGTAGCTCTGGGGATAAATGAATTCTGATAAGCAGAAGTTCTGCATTGTGGAGGAGAAAGTGTAAATTCATGGGCGCTCTCAGCTGCCCTAGTTCTACGGGGAAAGATGTGGAGAGGCGGCACAATTGAAGCAAGTTCCTCGGAACAATTGCTGTGAAAATATCTGTAGAATAATGCAAGGGATGCAATGTTTCTTCGTATGGATAATGTAGGAAGGTCCTGTGTGATTGCAGGGTTATTGATTAATCTAATAGCTTTATTTTGAATTTTGTCCAACTGCCTCAATGCAACCACTCCACTTCCACCCCACAGAGGTGAACAGTAATCCATCTGAGAACGCACATGACTTTTATATATCACGGCCAACTGCTCGTCAGTGAAGAATTCTCGAACTCTGTACAGGAGTCCCAGTTTTTTAGAGGCATTCTTAGCAATGCTTCTAACATAATGTGTCCAGCTCAAGTTAGTAGTTAATGTTACACCGAGAATGTCAATACTAGGGGAAGTGGGAATATTTACATCATTAAAAAATATATGGGAGTCAGTGAGATTCTGTCGGTTAGAAAATTGAATGTACTTGGTTTTCTGTGCATTAAAGGAAACTAGATTCTTTTGTCCCCATCCATTAATTCTAGAAAGGTCCTGGTTCAGAGAAATTGCAGTGTTTATTTTTGAATTTATAAGATCGGGTTGGGTGAAAGAATTGGTAAATGTGAAGGAACTGTGGAGTGTTGAGTCATCTGCGTTGGAATGTATTGGATTATGAGTGGTAGATATGAGATCATTGATATGAATGAGGAACAGAATTGGGGCCAAAACTGATCCCTGGGGAACACCAGCATTTATTGAGTGAAATTGAGAATAAAGGCCATCTACCATTACACATATTTTTCTGTTATGAAGATAAGAAGAAATTAGTGGAACTAATGATGCAAGGCCGTAGTGTGACATCTTCGACAATAAGGATTGATGCCAGACTCTATCAAATGCCTTTGATATATCCAGTGCTATTGTATGTGTTTCACCATGTTGGTCTGTAGCTTGGTTGATTTGATGCGTAAGAAGGCAAAGCATGTCTGCAGTTGATCGACATCGTCTAAAACCATATTGCCTATCGCTGATTAATTTATTATTCTCAAGATGCTTAATTATGTGATTATTTAATATAATTTCAAAGACTTTACCAAGAGTGGAAGTTATAGCTATTGGTCTGTAGTTTGATGGATCTGAAGAGGCACCTTTTTTAGGAACTGGATGGATGTTTGCTTCTTTCCAGGGTACTGGGAAGCATGAGGTATGAGTACACAGACGGAAAAATTTTGCCAATACAGGAGCGAGCACCAAGGAGCAATTCTTAAGTACTATTGGAGGAATTTCATCTGGACCAGGAGCCTTATCTACCGAGAGATTCTGCAAAATAGTTTTGACATGTCTGGTGTGGATCTTAAGTGAGGGAATTTCAGGCGAATTAAAATTAAGTACAAGGACATCTTGATTTATTTCATCTAAGGTTGAGTTGGTGGAGAAAATATCCGCAAGAAGGTTAGCTTTACCTCGTGGGTCTTACAAGATTGCCAGTCGGAGATTTTAATGGTGGAATGGATGAAGCAGTAGTGAAGTTGGATTTAAATGAGTTAAGAGTAGACCAAAATATTTTGTTATCATTTGGATTATTTAGAAGTTTATTTGCCTGCTTGTGGAGAAAGTTTGATTTAGTTAGGTTTAATACAGTTTTGGCATGATTTCTGATGTTTCTAAAGTAATTAAAGGCTTCATGTGTTTTTGATCTTGTGTATGCATTGTAGGCTATTGCTTTTTGTTCAGTTACTCTAGCACAATTATGGTCAAACCATTTAGGTGAATTAGATCTTTTACTGTACTTTTGATGAGGAATAAAAGTTTCCATTCCAATTTTTACAAAATCTTGTATGTGGCTCAAGGTGGAGTGTGCATCATTAGAAAAGAAATAGGTCCAGGGAATATCAATAAAGAAACCTTGAAGACCCTCCCAGTCTGCCCTATCGTAATGCCATTTAGTCACCAAAACAGGTTCAGAGTGGGAAGGTGTGGTAGGTGATAGACAGGTGGCCTGTATCAGACAGTGATCAGAAGATCCAAGCGGGGACCTCACTGTAACATCATAATTTTCTGAATTGGTTGTTAAAAATAAGTCCAGTAGGTGGGAATTATGATTAGGATTATCTGGTACACGGGTGAGTTGGTTGACTAGTTGAGTGAGATTAAATGAGTCTGCAAATAGCTCACATTCAAGACCAGCATCATCAGTCCTGGCTGAATGAGTGAGCCATTCAACATTATGGACATTAAAATCACCCAACACAGTGATTTCAGAAGAAGCATTTAAGTTGAGGACACTGAGTTGTGAGGACAGAGAATCAAAAAGACTTTGCTCTGGAGGAGTATTTGGGGAACGGTAGATGCAACATATGTATTTAAATTTACCAGCAGAAATTAATTTGTATATAGAATAATCAAAATAGGGACAATTGAAACTAGTAACCTCCTCCAGGGCAATTTCAGATTTTGCGAAGCAACATACACCTCCTTTAGGTCTGAAATTTTGGAGCAGTTGATAACCTGGAAAATTAAATCTAGACGTGTCAGATGTGGATGTTACTTGAGTCTCTGTCAAAAAAAGGAGAGTAGGGGATTCTGCTTGAAGAAATTGGTGTACAGAATTGATGTTAGAGTGAAGTCCCCTTATATTGCTAAAGAAAAAGCTGCACCGACGAGCAGCTTTGGGACGTTGCAATGCTATGCAATTGCAATGCACATTAGAAATGATTCAAAGATTACAAAAAGTCCAAATAAGACATAGTTATGTTAATGTATAAGGGAGTTAGGTAGATGAATTAGAGAGATAGATAGATAGAAAGAGAGTGTATATCGAGGAAACAAAACAAAAAATCTATCAAACTTAAATCTTCCGTCTCTGCTCACACGGAGGGGACGGTTGAAATATTTTGTTGACTATCTTATTTATTATTTATCTATGTGCTGGAAGGATATTATATTTTTCAATTCCATCGCATTAGAAATTATTCAAAGATTACAAAAAGTCCAAATAAGACATAGTTATGTTAATGTATAAGGGAGTTAGGTAGATATGCATTAGAGAGATAGAAAGAGAGTGTATATCGAGGGAACAAAAAATCTATCAAACGTAAATCTTCCATCTCTGCTCGCACGGAGGGGAGGGTTGAAATATTTTGTTGACTATCTTATTTATTATTTATCATGTGCTGGAAAGATATTATAATTTTCAATTCCATCGCATTAGAAATTATTCAAAGATTACAAAAAGTCCAAATAAGACATAGTTGTTGTTGTTCCCCAAGCTGCCTGGCCGAACAGCCCCAAGGCCCCGAGTAAGGCCAAGGCCATAAACGAGCGCCTCCACAGAACCCTCCCTGCCGACCACAATAAAGCCTGGGTGACTGAAGCCACTTCATGGCGGAGAGCTGAGAGTGTGCGTAAACGCCCGGGAAACCAAAGCCCCACCCAGGGCCCTGTGCCCCTCGGCAATTATGAAGAGAAAGTTGAGGGGCAAAGGAATAATGTGACGCTTTAGCTTCCAATCTTGGTAGATTGGGAGGTCAATCCACGGAAGAGACGCCGTCACTTGAGATTTAGAAAATATATAAGTAAAAGGAACAGTCAGAGTAAGCTATGGGTATGGCAGAGATCGCTCAGGTCTCACTCTGATAGACCAGCCCATCACCATAATAAGACATAGTTATGTTAATGTATAAGGGAGTTAGGTAGATATGCATTAGAGAGATAGATAGATAGAAAGAGAGTTGCAGAGGGGGAGTGAGCGATTTTATGTGGAAAAAAGCTAAAAATACCCTGGCAAAAAACTTCCGAACCATCAGTAAATCTCGGTAAAAAATTTGTAAAGTCGAGCCAAAGTGTTTGTTGTGCGGGCAAGGGGTAGTACAGTCAGCCCCCCCAATACGCGAGAATAGGGGCGACAGGAGGCATCGCGTATTGGGAATCCGCGTATTGTGGACCTAACTTTAAATAGGAATAATTAGATATGGGTGACATCTCTCAATTATGGCCTATTTTCAAAAATTTTGGCCTTATTTTCGACATTTTTGGCTCTACAGTACAGTCTATATCTTATATATAATAAGAACAATGAATAAAAATATGAAACCTTACCTTAAAATTAGTAGAAGATAGGCTAGGACTAGGACTAGGACCGTAGGACTTCACGATTTTCTCCAACTTCTCCCTCCCTGACCAAATCGTACGAACAGTTTACTCTGACAAGCCTATTGCACAGTTTCCTTCTCCTTTTTTCTTGCTATCCAACACTTCCACCTTCATTTTGTGTGTTAATCTTCTTATATTGGCGTGGCATGGCGAAAAAAGTGGCAGGCACTACAAACGTTTGGTCACTCCGCACGGCTATGACGCTTGAGCGGGACTGTGGGAGGGAGGGAGGGAGGGTAAGCGGGAGGGAAGGCAGGCGTATGCCCGTCTTCTTCTTTTTTCAGAGCTACTCCTGGGCCTCGCGAAACGTAGACGTGCTCGCGTATCAAGCGGGAATAGCGGATTTGGCCCCTTCTTAGCTCTCGATTCGTGTATTGTGGTACCACCTCGCGTAATTAATGTTTAATTAATTAATGTTATTTTCGAGGGGTCACTCGTGTATTAGGGTTTTCGCGAATTGTGGAATCGCGTATTGGGGGGGCTGACTGTACTATGCAACCTTCTTTAACCCTCCAGCCCCGGTTATGTATTATATATATATTCCTCGAAACCCGGGTGTTTTGGCCGAAAAACGTCTAGGCTAGGCTACCGTATATTCGTTAATCAGACTGCTTCCCGCATTCCCGCGCATCCCCAAGCGTAGCTGTGTTATTTACCTGTAAAATGGCATTAAGTAGAGCTCTCTAAGTCAACTGGGTGAGCTGTGATGATGATTTCATTGGAGATAACTTTATGGCCAAACCAGCCACTTTACACCACTTTTCGATACTGAACAACAACATACAGGCACACAAGAACAAGCGACGCTCTCCTTCTTGTGGCCGGAGATGCGGAGCGTCGGTCCAGCCGGCTGTTGTTTACATGCGTCGGACCGACGCCTCGCACAGCAAGCTCACAGGCTGTGACGTCATGGGTGCATAAGAGGCCTTCCGGGTACCTGTTACATGCTTTTTTATGGGCGTACAAGAGGTCATCCGGGAACCGAGGGTTAAAGTGAAAATTTGTTGCAAGAGTGTTCGTTGTGCAGGGGTTTACTGTACTGTGTTTTGTATTACAGATTATAGGGTTCGAATAGGGTTCTCTTCGTTTTCTAGGTTGACGCCGACGTCTCTCTTGAGGTCGGATTTTTTCCGTAGTCTCCGATTTCATTGTTGTCTCGGACGGACAATGGTTAGGTCGGATTTTATCCTCTTAGGTCGGACACGAGCCGGACTCCGGACATCTCGGACTGGGTCTCCCCCCAATTAGTCCGAGATAGCGAGGGTATACTGTACAGTACTACCATAATCACCATCATCAATCACTACTACCACACCGGCCTCGACCTCCCTCTGCCTCATTAACGGCGACCTCGATTTCGGCCGCTAAATGACCTCCGATTTTGGATCTGACCTCATCCGTACCCCCATTTTGGGGGGCTGCGAACAACTTTCGTTCCATACACCTTTTCGATCGGAGGCCTCCTTCTGCCCCAAACGGCCCTTTTTCCGATTTTGCGCCCATTTTCTCCGTCCCTTTCACCCTGGGGAATTCTATTTTTTCACTAAAACCTGCCTAGCGACCCCCTTACTATGCATACCAAGTATGAATGCTCTAGCTTATAAACTGTGGCCGCCTAAAAAGAACAGACAGACAGACAGACAATCAAAATTATTATATAGAAGATTACTGTATATTTAATAGGGCCCCTTCATCATTGACAACTTCGCCTATTAGTAATAATAGTCTCCATTCAACATCCTGCGCCAGCATTTTGAATACCCCGCGCGGAAGTGTCATGGAGTACTCGTCATAAGTGCACGCTTAATTCCCTCATGGGATAGTCATTTTGATCGGGTACCCTACAGAAAAAAAACTCTGTAAAAAATAACTTAATGTCTGTTATCATATGACTTGCCATATTCGTGGATTTCTCATGCTTTGCTTCCCCGACACCAGGCCCCCTAGCGGCCATCTTCGTCCTTCCTACTTCCGCGTCCCTCCTGTCAACAGGGCTCGCGCCGTGTCCGCTTCATTCGACGTTCGCAGAGCTTCTAGTGAGTCCTTACTCATTTGTATACATCTGTGTTTGCAGTAACAGGGTTTAGATTAGCTAGCACGGCTGCCAGATTGGTAGGTCCGCAGGAAGTGTGTGTTAAATTAGGGTACCATTGTCACAGGCGTCTACGAGTCCCGGATTGTCGTACCGCGGGTGTTGTTTTTGTGATACGCCTTTTGCTGTTGTGTTTACTAGGTAGAAGGCGACCACTCTACAAGGCATGATACAGACTGTCAATATTGAGGAAAGTACATGCCATTATCTTCAGATATCAGCAAAAGCTCTTGTTTAAGGGTGTCTGCACGTGGTGCTCCACCTTCCAGGGTTTGTGTTTTGCTTGGGCCCCTTGGGTGGGCCCCCCTCTTCGTGGTGCTGCTGCTGCTGCTGGGTGCCGGAGCATCGCCTGCCGGGATGTTCTTCGGACCACGTGGTCGACCTAGTTAGGGGTCTCCGGCGTAGGCTTCAGGTAATTTAGTTTTCTAAATTTTCTGTCCTTATTTTATGCCTATGTATGCCCCCTATTTTTGGTTCATGCATGCGGGCTTGTTCATGTGGGGTAAGGGCGACGTCCCTATATGTCATTATGTATTTTATATATATGTGTGGGACTGCGGGAAAAGGGCTGTGCCAACCCTGTTTCTCGGCAGTTTTTGTCTGTTCCGGCGGCCCCGTGCGGTGGGTCCAAGTTATCCGTCTCTAACGGGTAGGAACATTCATAAGATCCCGGCGTGGTTTAGCTGAACCACACTCTCCCGGCGGAATTGCATTCCTAGCAGGGCTACAAACTCGGCCCGCCTGGTTAACTCGCCCTGACTGGCCCCGTGATACGTTAAGACTTTCTCGCCTGCGGCGCCACCAGTCGAGTGTACACGAAGTGATAAGATTAGTTTTGCAAACTTGTTCAGTATGATCAGACACTAAAAGGGTCAAGGGACCTGTGGCTCTTTGTCACAGGTAAGTTATTGAAAGTCAGCTAGACAGATCCGGCGGAAGGTTAGAGTAGTAGTGCGCTATATCTAACTTTCCGGCGGATTTGGGTTAGGATGTGTAATACCTCGCAGGTTATCCTTATGAGCATTGATTCCTGGAAATATTTCTTTCCAGGCCCCAGAGACTGCTTCTCTGGCGGAGTTGGCCACCTATCCCGGCGGAGGGGGGATCCTCTCATTACGGCAACATGCCTAGGTTTGAACTTTGCGTCACGCCCACTTGCTCCCTTTTACCCATTTTTGCTCACAAACTTTTCATCAAGTGTGCCAAGTGTTTAGATCGCTCTCGAGGCGTGTGGTTATCTAAAAGATGCGCCATCTGCTCTGAATTAAAACCGCCTTGCTGGCGAAGAAAGATTTATCATGTTTAGCAGCCTTACTCGAGATTAAAGCCGCGTTTAATTCTTATGCAAAGGACACGGCTCATAAGGCGCATCAGTGTGATGACGAAGTCCTTTGGGAAAATCTCGTTGTTAAGTCACCCTTAGTGAAACCCGACTCCTCCAAATCTGTCAGACCCAAAGTCAAAACAAAAGCCCTCAGCAAAGAGGTAGTGAGTAGTAGCAGTGAGAGCGAAGTCACCGAGGTTCCCCCCCTCTGACCGTTCCCTCGGAGGCGCTCGCCCTCCCCGCGGCGGAAGTCGAGGTCTAGGTCGAAGTCTCCCCGGAAATACTCTCGCCACTCTGCCTCGGACTCTTCCCCGTCTCACAAGCGCCGGAGAGAGGAATATGAGGACACGTCTAGCAGCCGGCAGGATACTCCTCAACCACCTCCCCCCCACACCTCCTCCTGACACGCCTATACGTGATTCAGGGGAGTCGGAAGTAGGATCTGCGATATTGTAATCCACACCTAGTCATGAACAATCCTTGCGTGTGCCTCCTAATGTGACTTTTGCCATACCAAAATTGAATGTTGTTCCCCGTAGTGTTAGGTCGACAGGCCCGAGTAGGGTGCTAGCCGACCAATATAGAGGTTTTCCGGCGGGGGCCCATTTAAGCTCACAAGTGACTCATGACTCCCAGTCCATAGCGGCAGGGGGCTATTGGCGTCACTCAGAACCATCTCTCTCTCTCTCCTAAACGTCATTCCAGAACGGTCTGAGGACGGTAACATAAACGTGTTACCGTCGTCAGTGCCAGATTTGTTATGGCCCCTGGCGGATAATGAGGTAGAATCACAAGAGACCTTGGAGCAGAGTGAGGAGCCGGCGGACGGAGTGTTCTCCCCGGCTCCTCAGTCTCTCCCTAGTAATTATTCTGAGGCTAGTTCACATTCATCCAAAGATCCCCATAGGAAATTGATGACTTCTGATCAGGTAAATGAATTGTTACATAAAGTGATACAGCATTATCAAGTCCCTGCCTCGTCGGATCCCCCGGTTACTCCCTTAGCTGCGCCCCCCAGTACCTCTGTTATCAGACCTCTAGAACCCCCAGCTTTCACTCCTTCTTGTCCGACCCCGGTGGTAGCAGCTGCCCCAGGCCCTACAGTGCCGGCGACGCTAGCTATGTCCACCCTCAGGGTTGTTACTGATGTCTAACCTCCTCTTTTAGATAAGGCACCTCTGAGGAAGGGCCCCATGCCCCTCCTCTATGGTACTGACTGCTCTTGGGTACCTGTGGTACCAGAGAATCCCCTTTCGGCTCAACCTTCGGTGTCAGGGGACCCCCCAGTTCCCGGCGAGTGGTCAATTGAGATCAGTAAGAACCGTAAATTTAGGGCCAAAGACGAGGCAGGGAGGGTTTTGGATGTACTGATTAAGGGTGTACCAAGTTCACTTAACCCGGCGTACTTTGTTTATTCAGCCGCGCCGGCAGTTCCTTCCGCCGCATCTGCAAGACTATTTGCTGACTGGTCGAAGGCTGATGGCAGCAATGATGTCAAAGCCTTGAATGCTCTTACGCCAGAGTTGGCTACAACTCTGGCCCTGGACCAAGCTCAGACTCCGGTACTGCAGATGGGGCAGGTGGGAGTAGGCCCTTGGGTAGATTGGGAGTTAGAAGCTCAGGTTTTTGCCACTACTATCACCTCCAAATCTTCTCAACAGATTCCTCCGGATAACCATACTTACTTTTCCCTGCCGGTATCCAAAGCAGAAGGGGTGTCACCAGCCTTACTAACATTTCTGGCGGCCCCTAAAGTGTCATTACATGCCCTTGATGAACCTTTTTCTCCCCCCCCCCCGGCTGCTCACTTGGAGCGGGATTTTAAGTTACGCAATAAAGCCTACCGGATGTTCTCTCAGTACTTAGTGAGTCATCATATAGCCGCCTCTCTTGCACGCACTATCTCGGCCATAGCTGACCCCCAAATTAGAAAAGCAACTGAGCTGTCTCGTAGACTCTTGCTACAAAATGCCATTCAGTCAGGGGACATTAGAATTGCAATTTTGGAAGCGGTTCGAGCCCGCCAAGATCTGAGAGTCCATCTGGTGAGGAAGTTGCCGGCGGACATAGGTCGCCGGGTAACTCTCTCCCCGGTTCTTACTGCCACCCTGCTTAACTCTGAGACTTGGAGTCTAGTGTTTAATATGGTGAGTGGGTGGAAGCAGGTTACCTCCCAAGCTAGGAAGGACCCACCTAAGAAACCCTTTCATAAATCAAAGGGCGGTAACAAACCATACCAACCCCAACTTAAGCAGTCACAAAGAGACCCCAGACCACCTCTTCAGCAGGGAGGTAATCAGCACAAACCCAAACAAGGTAAACAGCACGGGTATAAGGGTAAGGCCCCGTACAAAGGTCATCAGGGCACTACACCAGCCAAAACTAGTCAAGCGTCCGATGCCAACCCACCTCCCCCTCCAAAAAAATAGCCACTCAGACTCCACATCCCAGGGCCGAGCTCAAAGGACCAGGATTGGAGAGTTGCCTTGAAGGACGAACCCCGGTTGCACCTGGGTTCGTTCCGTTCATTCCGCTCAGCCTGGCCCAAGCATACCTGGGCCAGGAAGGTAGTGAGCAAAGGAATCACCTGGCGGTGGCGCCGGCGGCCTCGACTGCGTCGGCCGCAGGAATATACCCCGGTGTCTCAGGAGGAGGAGGTCATATTATAGGAAATGATTGCCAAACAGGTCCTTATTCAGGTCAATGCCTATCAGCCAGTATTCACGTCAAGACTCTTCTTAGTGCCAAAGAGGGACAGTGTGCAGATGCTACCAGTTCTAGATCTCTCGCTCCTGAACACCTTTATAGAGAATTCACCCTTCAGGATGTTGACTGTACAGGAACTCAGACTCGCACTTCCGTCGCAAGGTTGGATGTGCTCGATCGATCTCAAAGATGCCTATTGGCATGTCCCTATAAACAAGAGGTTCCAAAATATTCTCGCTCTGAGGATCCGGCACGAGACTTATGTCTTTCAAAGGATGCCGTTCGGGTTGAACCTAGCACAGAGAGTATTTACCAAACTCGTCCGGCAAGCTCTTTTACCCCTGTTAGTTCGAGGCATACAGGTGTTTTGGTATCTGGACGATTGGCTAGAAGTGGCGAACTCTCTAGAATTATGTCAAGACCATGTAAATCAAGTGTTAGCTCATGTACAAACCCTAGGGTTCAAGGTGAACTTGGCAAAGTCGCACCTTGTCCCCTCAAGGACTATTCCGTGGTTAGGACTGGTCTGGGACACCTACGCTCTGACTCTTACTCAGAGTGTGGACAACCGCAACAAGTTTCGCAGGAAACTGTTCCGGTTCCTCCACAGTCTGGATACGACCAGGAAAACTTGGGATTCCCTGATCGGTTCTCTCAACTGGGTACAATTAACTGTCAAGTTGGGCCGTTTGAAAGCCAAGAGATTAATCCTGGAAGGCAACAAAGTGTTCCTTCTCTTGCCGGAGAAGAAATTATGGCCAATTCCTCCATTAATCCACAACTTACTATCGGCCTGGACCAAGCACGAAGTCCTCTACTCGGTCGTAACATGGGTTTCTCCCCCTCCTACGGTATGGGTAGACACAGACGCCTCGGGGACCCTAGGTTGGGGGTATCAGTCAAGCCTAGGCCACCAGGGTCAGGGCATCTGGGTGGCAGACAGCCAATCACATATCAACAAGCAAGAGCTCTTAGTTCCCCTGTTCTTTCTCCAAACTCATGGCAGGACATTGAAGAACAAATCAATAGTGTTCAGAATGGACAATCAAACCACAGTTTTTTGCATTCAGAAACAAGGCTCAGTGAGGTCACAAGAGTTGTTGAACGTTTCAGATTTTTTTTTTACCCTAGCCGACTCGCTAGGGATTTCCCTGCATGCCACCTACCTCCCCGGCGTGGCGAACGTCTGGGCAGACGCTCTCTCTCGCCGGCAGAGCACTCTAGTAGAATGGACAATCAAACAGGCTATCTTCAACAAGATGATTGCAAAGCCGGCCTGCCCACAGGTGGACTTGTTTGCGTCAGTAGAGAACCACAGACTCCCACTCTTTCTTACACGTCACAGGGTAACCCTGGCGGGGGGACCCGATGCATTGCTGGTGGACTGGAACAGGTGGACCTCAATCTATCTGTTTCTGCCGCCAGACTCTGTGTTAATGTGCAAAGTTATTCACAAACTGAGGGATTACCGGGGCCGGTTAGCTTTGATCGCGCCGCTTTGGCCGTCCCAGGTTTGGTACCACCAATTACAACAGTGGTGCAGGACCCCGGTCTCCACTTGGAAACGATTGGCAACCTTCGGACCTCGCCTAGTTTTGCCTTATGGATATTTACTATGCCAAATGGTTAAATCAATTTGGGCCAAGTGTCACTAAGAAGCTAATGAATCAGTACACACCGTCTACCAGGAGACAATATCAATCTCATTGGAAAACTTTTACAACCTGGATTGTTGAGTCAGGGCAAACGACTGCCTCGGGAGCCTTAATTTTTAAGTACCTGTACTTAGACTATCTATTTGAGCATAAGCATTTTTCGGTCATAACGTTAAAAAATCATCTGTCTGCCATTAGGACCCCCTTCCTTGATCTCACCGGCCTTTCCATACCGCAGGCGGAGGAGAAAGGTTTTATGAGGGCGTGTTTCAAGCTTCGTCCAGCTCCTGCCCACCTGGTCCCTTGATAAAGCTTAGAATTGCTTCAATCGCTCAAGTATAATAATGCGCCGGATTTTGATTCACTTTTGAAATAGGCTGTCTTTCTCATGGCACTTGCCACCGGAAACCGGGTGTCGGAGCTGGCGGCGATGAGCAACGAACCAAACTGTCTCAGGTTTGGGAGACTGCAAGACCATGTTCAAATCGCGCCGTCTCCCTCCTTTATTGCTAAGAACGAACATTTGGACCATGTTTTTTTCTGAATTTTCCGTCCCGGCCTTGAAGAGAGGCCTTATTCATCACATTTTATGTCCTGTGCAAACACTCACAAAGTTTATGAGGGCTGCGCAACCTCGCCAACCAGGTGCTTTATGGGTTAACCGGACAGGTAAACGTGTTACAAAACGGAAGTTAGCTTCCTTGCTTGTCGACGTTATCAGGGAAAGCAATCCCGGCGTGATAGGCAGGGCTCACGATATTAGGAAATGGGCAGTATCCCTCAGATTTTTGCAAATTTTTTTGATTGATGATATTGCTAAAACCCAACTTTGGGCTTCCAATCATACTTTCCTTACACGCTACCTGTCTGTTGCTCTAGATAAACCAGAGCGTACCTGTGTAGCTTTACGGCAACGGGTACAGTAGGTATTGTTATATTATATGCTGTGTTGTTTTAAAAGGGGGGGGGGGGGTGCGGAATAGTCCATATCCCCACTGTACCCTTGGAGATTGTGATGCATCACGAGCTGTGATAGGACGGGTTCTACAGTCCAGTAGGAGTTATTTGTTTTAATTTTAAGAAGATATATCGCATAGTTGCACCTATGTCTGTTTTACCAAAGTGTACAAAAATATTACTGTACAATTAGTTTAACCCTCCAGCCCCGGCTATGTATTATACAGTATATATATTCCTCGAAACCCGGGTGTTTTGGCCGAAAAACGTCTAGGCTAGGCTACCGTATATGTGTTAATCTGACTGCTTCCCGCATTCCCGCGCATCCCCAAGCGTAGCTGTGTTATTTACCTGTAGAATGGCATTAAGTAGAGCTCTCTAAGTCAACTGGTTGAGTTGTGATGATGATTTCATTGGAGATAACTTTATGGCCAAAACAGCCACTTTACACTACTTTTCGATACTTAACAACAACATACAGGCACACACGAACAAGCGACGCTCTCCTTCTTGTGGCCGGAGATGCGGGGCGTCGGTCCAGCCGGCTGTTGTTTACATGCGTCGGACTGACGCCTCGCACACGAAGTTCACAGGCTTTCAACCACTGGGCGTTCAAGAGCCCTTCCGGGCAGCTGTTATATGCTTTTTTATGGGCGTTCAAGAGCCCTTCCGTGGTGAGAGGGTTAAGGAGAGAACGAATAACTACTGCAGAGTTGTAGTTCTACAGGACACATGCGTGTCAACCTTTTTTTTCATGCATACGATCGATTGCAACGATCTGACCATGAAGCAAGCAGTTTCTTAATGCCATGCACTGCTAGCAAATCTTTTATACTTTTTTCTATTTTTGTATTCCATACAATAAAACTTAAGAAAATGTTATCCGGATTCTTCTTCCCTAAGGTTAGGATATTTTGCGAATGTCCCGCCTCCAGTCTTGATATTCAGGCGAAGTCGTCAATGATGAAGGGGCCCTATTAAATTATAGGTTGATTCCCGAAGGAAAGTAGAGAAACCCTAATATTTAGTAGGGCCCCGTATTCATTGACGACTCGGGCCCTCCCAACCATCCCACTTCCCATTCGCTGATTTCTATAGTGTATTCTTGGTATATCAGTGAAGGACGAAGATGGCCGCTAGGGGGCCTGGTGTCGGGGAATCAAAGCATGAGAAATCCACGAATATGGCAAGTCATATGATAACAGACATTAAGTTATTTTTTCTTTTTTATTTTTTTACAGTTTTTTTCTGTAGGGTACCCGATCAAAATGACGATCCCATGAGGGAATTAAGCGTGCACTTATGACGAGTACTCCATGATACTTCCGCGCGGGCTATTCAAAATGCTGGCGCAGGATGTTGAATGGAGACTATTATTACTAATAGGCGAAGTCGTCAATGATTACGGGGCCCTACTAAATATTATTAAATAGGCGGCGGGTGCCCAACTCCGAAAGGAGTTGAAGTAGGGGAGCTATCCCCCCGCCAAAGGCGGCTTTCTAGGGCCTTTCCTAGCTGATGCTGAGAGGATTGGGTTCTAGTCATGTGGTGATGGGCTGGTCTATCAGAGTGAGAGTTGAGCGATCTCTGCCATACCCATAGCTTACTCTGACTGTTCCTTTTAATTATATATCTTCTAGATCTCAAGTGACGGCGTCTTTTCCGTGGATCGACCTCCCTACTGCCAACCTAAAAGTTGGCAGATTGGGAGCCAAAGCGTCACATTTTTCCCTTGCCCCTCAACTTTCCCTTCATAATTGCTGAGGGGCACAGGGCCTTGGGTGGGGCTTTGGTTTCCCGGGCGTTTCCGCACCCTCCTCAGCTCCCTGCCTTAGAATGGCTTCGGTCATCTGGGTTTTGTTAGTGGTAAGCAGGGAGGGTTTTGTGGGGGCGCTCTATGGCCTTGGCCTTGCTCGGGACCTTGGGGCTGTTCGGCCAGGCAGCCTGGGGAACAACAACAACAACAACAACAACTAAATATTAGGTTTTCTCTACTTCCCTTCGGGAATCAAACCTATATTTTGGTAAAAAATGGAAAGAAAAGCAGAGTGCGTGCTTTGAAGAAGCCTGCTTATAAGTAACCTTGCAGGTACATAAGTAATGAATATCATAGATTCAATAGAAATATTTCCAAGAATGCTGTATTCTTGTCCAAAAACAAAAAGAATTCTTTGACCCCTCCTAGACGTCAAAGTTCTATAGGAACAAACAAAGCATTTGATTATATATATTTGGTCCTTAATAAAATTAATTTGTACATACTGTACTGTATATTTTGTACAATTTATCTTCTATATCCCATAGTGCAACTATTAATGATATATATTCAAAAATAAAATTTGAACTGTATAACCAGTTCGGCTTATCAAGTATCACAGCTCGTATAATTATCACATTATCCGGCGGAGGGTCTGAGGGTCTTTTTTTTTGTTTTTTTTTTTTTTTTTTTCTATGTGATTGAGGGAGGCAAAAGGCATAACTGCCTATAGCGAGTGCCTCCCCCATAGTTGAAAGAGTGACAGGGCCAAAATCAAGGGACGTTCGAGCCAAAATGCCTGGACACACGGAGTTTGAAGCAATTTAAGTCATAGGAAGAGGGAAAGACTGATTCTGGGAGAGAGTTCCAGAGCTCAGCTGTTGAGTAGAAGAAAGTTTGAGAGTAACGTTTCACTCTTGGGTTGGAGAGTTGCACAGAGTAGGGGTGGGATTGAGTTGCAAGACGGGTACCACGTGCCCTACGTAAAGGAGGTGGTATGCACTGGGATAGCTCTGAGGAACACTGATTATTATAGTAGCGATAGAATAGCGAGAGAGATGCAACATTGCGGCGGAGAGAGAGAGATTGCAGAGAGTTGGTGAGTGGACGGGAGTTAATGATACGAAAGCCCTTCCTTTCAACTTTGTCTAGGAGAGCGGTGTGAGAGGAACCTCCCCACACATGTGAACAATACTCAATACAAGGGCGCACTATGCCCCTGTACAGAGCAAGAAGCTGTGCAGGGGAAAAGAACCCCCTAAGGCGGTTGAGCACACCCAGCTTCTGGGAGGCTGCCTTAGCAAGACTGGTAATATGGTCCTTCCAAATGAGAGCAGAAGAAAAAGAGACACCAAGAATATTGAGAGAAGATGAAGGGTTGATTTTTGTATTGTTGAAGAATAAGGGATAGTCCGCTGGGAGATCCTGACTGGTAGATAGATGGAGAAATTGGGTTTTGGAAGCATTAAAGTTAACAAGGTTTTCTCTGCCCCAATTGGAAATTGTATTTAGATCAGAATTTAAGAGTTCTATGGCTTCATTACGTTTGTTGTTGAGAGATTGCTGGCTGGGGCGTTCTGAAAAACTAATGGAGTAGTGTAAGGTTGAGTCGTCTGCGTATGAATGGATGGGAATTAAGGTACAGTTAAGGAGATCATTTATAAAAATTAGAAAGAGAATAGGAGATAGGACAGAGCCCTGAGGAACACCGGAGTTTATAGGGTGAGGAAGTGAACAATGGCCGTCCACAACCGCGGCTATGGAACGGCCGGAAAGGAAATTAGAGACAAAGGCACAGATGGAGGGATAGAAACCGAAGGAGGGTAGTTTAGAAATTAAAGATTTATGCCAGACTCTATCGAAGGCTTTCGATATGTCTAGTGCAATAGAAAAAGTCTCACCGAAGTCCCGAAAGGAGGCTCTCCATTACCCCCTCCCTCTCCCCCTCCTTTTTCACACTTAAGATTACTCTTAAATCTAGTAGCACAAAGACCAATTAGACCCACTAGCCACACAGGTGAGTTTTGGTTTATCCAAGGCCACAGATAGGTAGCACGTCAGGAAAGTATGATTGGATGACCATAATCGTGTGTTAGCTATGTCATCTATGGAATAATTATGCAAGAATCTTAAAGAAACTGCCCACTTCCTGATGTCGTGGACCCTTCCCAATATACTGTACCGGGATTACTTTCTCGGATTACATCTACAAGCAAGGATGCAAATTTACTTATCGTGACGCGCTTACCTGCACTATTGACCCATAAAGCTCCCTGCTGTTGAGGTTGTGACACTCTCAAAAACTTGATCAGAGATTGCACTGGGCATAAAACATGGTGTGTCTCCACGCTTGAGCGCCGGGACAGTAAAATCAGAAAATACATGCTCGCTATGTTCATTCTTAGCGACAAAAGTGGGGTTTGTTTGTTTTGTAATATTAGTTTAACCAGACCACTGAGCTCCACAAAATAACTCTTTTAGGGCTGGCCCGAAGGATTTGATCAAGATACATAACTAAACAAGTCAAGATAGATAGGGAAGGGCAGTAGGGGAAGAAATCGAGGAAGGTGAAGACACGCAAACATTTCTCGCCATTTCACCAGTTCAGCCGGACCACATGAGCTCCACATCAGAGCTCTTATAGGGCAGGGCCGAAGGATGAGGCAAGAACTGCTACACCGCAACACCAACCAAGAAGTGATCAGGGCGAAGAATGAAAGATCAGGTCGAAGGTAGAAAAAATCACATCGTGAAGCAAAAAATGTATTACCTAAGGGAATCAAGTTAGTTCGGCCACATCAGCAACCGAAGAGACAAAACGGGTCAGGAGGCAACTATCTAGCCAGGCCAGGGAGACATGAGATATAGGCTGCCCGAGGACAGCCGAATGGGACAGAATAAGAATAGAAGGGGAAAAACATAGAATGAGGAAAGAAAAACTACTCAAAATTAGTCGAGCTGAGGACGAAAGCTCGAGGGGAGAGGGAGGGAAACACCCACATCCCTCCCCCATCAAGCCCCAGTCGCTGGCCCCGAAGCCCCCCAACCGCGACAAGGAGAGTAGTACCAGGGGGGACAAAAGTGGGGGATGGAGCAATTTGTACATTAACATTGCGTCTCTCAAACCTGAGGCAATTAGGTTTGTTGCTCATCGCCGCCAGCTCAGACACCCTGTTACCTGTGGCCAAAGCCATAAGGAACACAGCCTTCTTTAACAGTGAGTCGAAATCCGGCGCATGATTATACTTGCGCGAATGAAGTAAAGACAATGCTTTTTCAAGTGACCAGGTAGGCATGAGCTGACTGGGTGGTGGGCGAAGCTTGAAACATGCCCTCATGAACCCTTTCTCTTCTCCCTGCGGTATAGATAGCCCTGTTAAGTCATAAAAGGGAATTCTGATAGCTGACAAATTATTTTTCAGTGTTATTAGAGAAAGGCATTTTTGTTCAAACAAGTAATCCAAATACTTGAAGACCAAAGCTACTGATGCGTCAGTTTGCGCCGTTTCTATTATCCAGGTTGTAAAAGACTTTCAATTTGATTGATATTGACGCCTGGTAGCAATGTGATTGGTATTGACGCCTGGTAGAAAGAGTATACTGATTCAGAAATGTATTAGTGATGCTCTCCCCATACGGGGTTAACCATTTGGCATTCTGAATGTCCAAAAGGCAAAAGTCAGTTTCTTACAGTATCTTACAGTAGATCCTCTGGAAAAAGGCAAACTAGGCCTGTGTATCCAGCTCAGTACCAGTACTTGCACTGCTGCGGTCGTTCACGGTGTTGGCGGCGGCGGTAGCAGACGCAACATTTTTACTATTCTGTATTTTTGCTTTATAATCAAACTTCAAATCTTGTCTTCCCCATGCTTTATCAAGATTACTTTCAAACTCCCTTATTGATTCGGAATCGACTACATAGTGGGGCAGTGCGTTCCACTCATTTACCACTCTATCACAAAATGAGTTCTTTGCCTTCTCAAGCCTATTTCTTTCTTTGTAAATTTTCTTAGTGTCCTCTCGTTCTTGTTCCCTCCCGCATCAAGAAGATGCCTTCACACACATCCTCATCATACTTTCCTGACACTATCTTAAAAGTCTCAATCATATCCCCTCTCTTTCTCCTATATGCCAGTGTCGGAAGCCCCAGTGTCCTCAACCTCTGCTCATAGCCCGCGTTCTTCAACGTTGGTACTAGCTTGCTAGCTCTCCTCTGCACTTTCTCCACTGCTTCTATATCCTTTACCATATATGGACTTATGGAGCCCACACCTGGTTCGCATATTCCAGGTGCGGCCTAACCAGCGCTGTATAGAGATTCCTGAATATTTCTTCGTCAAGTGACACAAATGTCCTCCTTATCAGACCTACAATTCTATTGGCTTTGTTTATCTTTTCCGCTAAATGTTCTGAGAAATTTAACTTATTGTCTATCACTACTCCTATATCCTTTTCTGCATTCACTTCCTCCATCGCTTCATTCATACTGTATCCTACCTTGTCTATCTTGCTTGTCCCAATCCGCATGTACTTGCATTTTTTTGGATGAAAAGGCATTAACCAATGCTCAGACCATCCCTTCATGCCCTCGACATCTCCTTGAAGCAAACCCACATCTTCCTTACTCCTCACTCTTCTATACAGCTTAGTGTCATCCGCATACAGGTATACCTCACTTCCATTAGTTATAACTTCAGGTAAGTAGTTGATAAATATAACGAACAGTAGTGGTCCCAACACAGATCCCTGAGGTACCCCACTTGTAATTTCCCTCCACCCCGAGCCTATTCCATTCACCAGTACCCTCTGTCTCCGATCTTTCAGGAAGACTTTCTATCCATTTCACACATTTCTCCCCTATATTATAGCTTCTAACTTTCTCTATTAACCTTTTATGTGGGACCTTATCGAATGCCTTCATAAAATCGCAATATACCACGTCTATTACATCACCATCCTCTAGAATTTGCATCCAATCATCTACCACCGTAATTAGCTGTAGTACCGTCGACCTCCCCGGGTCTCTAGGTTGCCAATTGTCTCCAAGTGGAAGTACGAGATCGGGAGTAACACCGGGTTCTCACACCACATTTTCAACTGGTGATACCATACTTGAGCCGGCCATAGGGGCGCGATCATCGAGACTAAGCCCCGGTAACCCCGTAGTTTGTGAACTACTTGACACATGAGTGAAGCGTCTGGAGGCGGAAACAGATTATAGGTTTGAGTCCAGGAGGGAAGAATGAAAACCTAATATTTAGTAGTGGCCCTGAAATCATTGACGATATGCCTATTAATATAATCGTCCTCTTTCAAGCACCCGCGGTCAGCCTGTTTGAAACACCCGCCGCAGGGGAAAGAGTACTTCATCATAAGTGTAACGCTAATTCTCTTGTGGAATCGTCTTTATGATTGGGTACTCGCTACGAAAAAAACTTAATAAAAAAATAAAAATTAACTTAAGATTTGTTATATTAACCCCTCAGACCCGGTTGGGCTCTGAGGCATCCATAAAAAACACCCCCGCGGAACCCGGAAGGGCTCTGAGGCTCCGGCAGCTTGAAAGCCTGTAAGCTTGGTGTGCATGAGTTGGGTGGGACACATGGTTAATAATAATAATAATAAGCATGTTACTTATTTCTCATAAGCGCCAATTTTTCCGAAGAATTCACTAGCGCTCGAAAAGAGAAAGAAAAAAGAACAAAAATCAATGCATCAAAAGAAGGCTTATATACAACACACATTTAACAATCACTAGCAGTGGCAAAATAGCCTAAACTCTATAGCCATCTGTCATGACACCTCTCTCAAGATCATAGCTTCTCTCAAAGAGAAAAGTCTTAAGTTGTCTCTTGAAGCATTCAACAGAACTCAGTTGTCTCATGGACAGCGGCAACCTGTTATACAACCTCGGAGACATGTAGGAGAATGACCTCTCAAAGAAAGAAGACTGCTGGAAAGCCCTTGGTTCATCAAGACGAAAAGGGTCATTGTCATGACGCACAACTACACCATGGTGTGCCGGTGGGCGCCTGAGCAGCTCCGCAAGGTACCTAGGCTCACCAAATTTGAGAACCTTAAAAGTCACCAAACACAACTTAAATTCTATTCTTGCTCTTACTGGCAGCCAGTGCAGTTCTATGTGAAGAGATGTAGTAGGAGTTCTAGGTGGAACACCAAAAATTAGTCTTGCGGCCCTGTTAAGAACAGACTGAACTTTCTTCAAAATATAATTTGGAAGACCCACCAACAGGGCATTGCAATAATCAACACGAGAGAAGACCAATGGGTGAACCAACGTCAGGAGGCAACGTCTGGTTATAAACGGCTTCACCAAATAGAGATTTCTGATGTGCAAGTAACAACTTTTAACTATCTGGTTTACATGCTCTTTGAAATCTAATCGGGAGTTCACATATACACCCAGATTTCGAACAGAGTTGGCCGGTCGCAGCTGAGATCCACCCACATTGATGGAGAGGGCACCTACTATATCATCAGCTCTTCTATTTCCTCGGATGATGAGAATATCAGTTTTACCATCATTTAGTTTAAGTTTTCTCGCTCTCATCCACTTCTTGATATCAGACATCAACAATTCCATCTTACTCCGTATATCAACTATATTTGTGATTCTCACATAAATCTGGGTGTCATCTGCATAAAAGTGAAAGGTGACATTATGTGCACGAAGCAGAAGAGACAAACTGCTAATATAAATTATAAATAGGATAGGACCTAAAACTGATCCCTGCGGAACACCATACTGCAGGGGTGTCGAGTCCGAGACCACTTGATTTACCATCACACTCTGGGATCTACCTGACAAGTACGACCCAAGAAGCAAGAGAGCGGAGTCACGCACACCACAATCATAAAGATCACTCAATAACAACTTGTGATCCACTGTGTCAAAAGCCGCAGAGAGATCAAGCAAGACCAATAGTGAGGCCACACCATTGCAAATGTTCTCAACTAGATCATTATGTACTCTAATCAATGCTGTTTCAGTTGAATGATGCTGTCGGTAAGCAGACTGAAAAATTGGGATAGTTTCATTCTGCTGAAGTAGTGGTTGTAATTGGTCAAGTATTGCACGCTCTAATATCTTTGATATGAAGGACAGGTTGGAGACAGGACGATAGTTCAACATGTTCTCAACATCAAGTCCAGGTTTCTTTAGAGTAGGTCGGAGTAGTGCATGCTTTTCAGAATGTGGGAAGCTACCTTCAGAGAAGCACTTATTAATTATTTTGGAAATAAACTCAACTGTGTGATCATAGACTCTTGGTAGCTTGGAAACATTTATGGGATCCAACGGGCAAAATGTTTTATTGAGGTTTTTTATGTAGGACGAGATCATGTCCACCTCTACTGAGTGAAAGGATGAGAGGACATTATTAGGAATGTGTCGGGGTTGGAGTACAACTGAAAGTTCTTCACCAACAGAAGCATCATCCAGTTCCTGTCTTATGCGAGTTATCTTGCCAGCAAAAAATGCCACAAAGTTGGCAGCCAACTCGGCATCGGGTACAGAAGGTCTTAAGCTGACTCTTGTTTTTCCAAGTAAACTGTTTACAATTGAAGCCAACCTCCTCTGGTCGTTACCACACGAGTCAACTTTTCCCTGATAATACACTTTCTTTTCATCTTTGATTTTGTGGACCACAGCTCTTCTGGCTGACAGATATTGCAACCATGTAGAGTCTGTTTTATTTTTCCGCCATTCACGTTCAGCTCTTCTACGCGCTCTTCTAAGAAATTTAACTCGAGTGCTATACCAGGGCGAATCATCTCGTACTATGATTTTCTTCTCTACTTCTGGACAGTGATGATCGAACACTAATTTAAGTGCATTTCCATGTACCTCCACCAGCTCATCTGAAGTAAGGTTGGAAGTATCAATACTTCCCAAGTACTGTTTTACTTCACTGCTAGCCAAATTTAGGTCTGCATTTTTATAATTTCTAAATCTGATTACTTTTTCATGTGTGAGTGGCTTAGGGAAATCAAAGCTGAAAGTAATCAAAGCATGATCAGAGGTATTAGGGTCAGCATTCTCAACATCAACATCCAGAACACCACCACAACCCACAGGAGAGAAAACCAAGTCAAGGGTGTGTCCTAAGATATGAGTTGGGTGGGACACATGGTTTACAAAATTGTTCTGATCAGTCAACTCAAGGAACTCAGGAGAGAATGGCTTCAGATGAGGGCTGTCAACCCAGTAATTAAAATCTCCACATATCAAAAGTCTTCCGGTTTTAGCAGAAAATTCCTCGAGAAACTGCCCAAACTCTTCCATAAAACCCCTATCTGTGCCGCGATGGCCAGGCCTATAGACAACTGCCATTCTTAGAATTTGTTGATGGAGTTTTATTTCCACTTCCAACAGTTCATAATAAAGAGGGGCTGGGTTATGGCTTATTTGCAAGATATTCACCAGAGATGTGGAGTAGACAACTGCCACTCCACCACCCGGATGATCTCCCCTAGGCCTAGGAACATTTATTATGGAATGGGTTTTAGGCAATGCCGCCTGGATAATATTCAGATCTGACTCGAACAACCAGGTCTCAGTGAGACATAATACATCAAGGTTACGTTCATCCAAGATCTCGCAAATATGATCCATTTTGTTACGCAAGGAACGAACATTCAACAGACCCAGTTTCAACCGGCTCCCATGTGCATTTTTCAGTTTTTTGAACCTACAAAATTGGTGTTCTCAATAACTTTATTTCTCTGAGCTGTCATTAAAGGACAATTTCTACTTGAGGCGAAATGATTTGGCGGCTCCGTAACTGATGTGGAGCTCATACAATTTATACATTTGGGGGAAGTCTTGTTGGTGCAGTCTTTTGAGCTATGAGTACCGGCACAGAAGTTGCATTTTGGATCCTCATTTTTCCGATAACACCTGTCACTGGTATGACCAAAGCCCTGGCAATGGTAACATTGTGTTACCCAGAAGCGATCGTATGCACGACATCTCACAAGTCCAACATACACAGAATTGCCATCATCCACAATGGAAGAGCGTATTTCAGGTGACATTTTTACTACCGCAGTCTTAGTGTGTGCATCACTCTTTTGCTTAGTGAATAGCAAATTCATAGCTAAGCCATCGTCGACCAGGGACTTTATTCTTGGGTTCTTGTTGAGGATGCTGGGAATGATCTCATTATCCTCAGCATCATTAGCAATGCCTACCAGAGTCATTTTTGGCATCATCTTCTTTGGTTCGGAGACACTGAAGGCACTGTCCACCCCCAAACACTGATTGATGGCCCTTCCTGCATCTTCTTTGGCTTTCTTGGATGGAAGTCGTACCACCAGTACACCTGAATCAGTTCTAGTTAACTTGTTAACCGGAACCGAAGCCAAAGCAGTCTCGATTGCCTTTGTATCTGGTGGGCTTACTGGCTCGGAGGATCGGTCTTTTGGCTTCACTACCAGGACCTGATGGTCCCAGACAGTTTTTTTCTTTCCACCATCTACCACCTCAGTGGTGCGTTTGGTCGGCTCCTTTTTGGTCTCTTCAAATGTTTGCTGAACTATCTTGGCAAACAAGGGAATGTCGGGGGCAGCAACTTTAGTCTCAAGGATATCCATTCTGTTACCAATACTCTCTATCTCCACGGCCACTGCAGCAAGGGCACCCTTCACTTCGTTTACAATGGCAGTCTTCACTTCACCAACTAGGGCAGCCGTCAGGTCATCCAAGGTCTGCTGACTAATTGCTGCATCCTTTGCAGCCAGGGGGGTGGTATCGCAAACAGTGCAATGCCATTTAAATCCAGGTTTCTTCTTTGCAAGTACTCTGAGGTCCTCATCATCAACATTTATACAGTTAACATGAAAATAGGTACCACACGAGTAGCAGCCCAGTGATTTGGCCTTCCCCACAACCTTCCCACAACTACAACTCTGCTTGCCCGCTGCCATTTCAGTGGAAGTAACTAATAATTAAAAACAAAAACACCTGTATTTTGTATCAGATTAAAAATAAAAGAAAACCCTAGTTTAAAAAAAACGTGAAAATAACTACCTGGGACAGACCCCAGGTAGCGCCGTCCCCGTCAGTGCCACCACAATGGAAAAAAATTAAAATGGAAAAAAAAAAAAAATGAAAAGTGGTGTCTGCAAGGTCACCGCGGGCAGGTGGGGATCGACTTGGCTACCCTTTGGGGGTAGCCCAACCGAGATGCGTGGAGAGACCACGCACAGGATGGCAGATGTGTGTGGTGCAAAAACTTTAACCAATTTTGCACACTGTTTTTAGCTTATAGCAGTGACAATGCAATATCCACGGTACTCAGCAAGACCCTATTGGTTACGATACTGCCACTGCGCAAAGCAGTGGTTTACAAAATTGTTCTGATCAGTCAACTCAAGGAACTCAGGAGAGAATGGCTTCAGAT
Organism: Lithodes maja; assembly: GCA_037953745.1. Taxonomy (NCBI): domain Eukaryota; kingdom Metazoa; phylum Arthropoda; class Malacostraca; order Decapoda; family Lithodidae; genus Lithodes; species Lithodes maja. The sequence goes on along the minus strand of JBAKBP010007692.1, from coordinate 37,710 downwards.
GAGGGCTGTCAACCCAGTAATTAAAATCTCCACATATCAAAAGTCTTCCGGTTTTAGCAGAAAATTCCTCAAGAAACTGCCCAAACTCTTCCATAAAACCCCTATCTGTGCCACGATGGCCAGGCCTATAGACAACTGCCATTCTTAGAATTTGTTGGAGTTTTATTTCCACTTCCAACAGTTCATAATAAAGAGGGGCTGGGTTATGGCTTATTTGCAAGATATTCACCAGAGATGTGGAGTAGACAACTGCCACTCCACCACCCGGATGATCTCCCCTAGGCCTAGGAACATTTATTATGGAATGGGTTTTAGGCAATTCCGCCTGGATAATATTCAGATCTGACTCGAACAACCAGGTCTCAGTGAGACATAATACATCAAGGTTACGTTCATCCAAGATCTCGCAAATATGATCCATTTTGTTACGCAAGGAACGAACATTCAACAGACCCAGTTTCAACCGGCTCCCGTGTGCATTTTTCAGTTTTTTGAACCTACAAAATTGGTGTTTTCAATAACTTTATTTCTCTGAGCTGTCATTAGAGGACAATTTCTACTTGAGGCGAAATTATTTGGCGGCTCCGTAACTGATGTGGAGCTCATACAATTTATACATTTGGGGGAAGTCTTGTTGGTGCAGTCTTTTGAGTTATGAGTACCGGCACAGAAGTTGCATTTTGGATCCTCATTTTTCCGATAACACCTGTCACTGGTATGGCCAAAGCCCTGGCAATGGTAACATTGTGTTACCCAGAAGCGATCGTATGCACGACATCTCACAAGTCCAACATACACAGAATTGCCATCATCCACAATGGAAGAGCGTATTTCAGGTGACATTTTTACTACCGCAGTCTTTGTGTGTGCATCACTCTTTTGCTTGGTGAATAGCAAATTCATAGCTAAGCCATCGTCGACCAGGGACTTTATTCTTGGGTTCTTGTTGAGGATGCTGGGAATGATCTCATTATCCTCAGCGTCATTAGCAATGCCTACCAGAGTCATTTTTGGCATCATCTTCTTCGGTTCGGAGACACTGAAGGCACTGTACAGTATGTTGCCAATAATAAATGGTCAGAAAAGTGCTTATGTGGCTTCAACTTTAGGTTAGGGTACTGGTCACTTATGTTTATGTTCACAAGACTGCTGGTCGTGGTATGGAGATGCTATGTCCATTTCTTCAGAAGTGATTATTTTCAAGACAATTCCTTTTATCATAAAATTTTGACCAAAAAAGTTTAGTTTGGTAATGCTTAGTTTGAAGCATTTTTGTCAGTTATCTCCATTATCCAGAGTGAGGTTTGGCATCCTCTACCCAACCTTAGCCATTTCTTTCTATCTCTTATACTGTTCTACTTTTCCTTCTGGGGGCAGGGGGCTAGGAATCCTCCTCCCCTTGTAAATTTCTCCTACTCAGCGAGACAGAGAAAGGGGCGAGGGAACGCGAAAGTGGTCCCGAACCCTGAGAATAGGAACTTTAATGTTTTTTCTGTTCGGTCTCTGTCTTGAGTCGGCCACCCTCAGCTGTGCGGTATATGGGGTATGTGCCTGAGTATATACATACATACCTTACTTTCATGTACATTTTCATTACACAGTTGTACAGTATAATTAATCATTGTTACATGTTTTATAGGTTTGTTTCAGGTTAATATTAGTTATAACTTATAAGACCATTTGATTTTTTCCAAGTAATTGCTAGAAACTAACTGTACAGTATATTAGATGATGATATTGGAAGTATAATACAGTTTTACGGTATTTTCTTGTAAATATGTACACCTTACATTAATGCCAACTTACCATACAATAATTATAAATGTGGATAAAGTTACCCACTGGTTTTACTTCCTTATGTTTCATACACTGGGACTCCCAACACTGGCATATAGGAGAAAGAGAGGGGATATGATAGAGACTTTTAAGATAGTGTCAGGAAAGTATGATGAGGATGTATGTGAAGGTATCTTCTTGATGCGGGAGGGAACATGAACGAGAGGTCACCCTAAGAAAATTTACAAGGAAAGAACTAGGCTTGAAAAGGCAAAGAACTTTTTTTGAGATAGTGGCACATGAGTGGAACGCACTGCCCCGGTATGTAGTCAATTCCGAATCAGTAAAGAAGTTTAAAAGTAATCTTGATAAAGCATGGGGAAGACAAGATTTGAAGTTTGATTACAAAGCGAAAATACAGAATAGTGAAAATGTTGCGTCTGCTGCCGCCGCCGCCAACACCGTGAACAACCGCAGCAGTGCAAGTACTGGTACTGAGCTGGATACACAGGCTTCGTTTGCCTTTTTTCCAGAGGATCTACTGTAAGATTTACCGGTAAGAATAGTAATCAAACAAACTTCATATTGGAATTTTTGTTTTTAGCCCCTTCAGACTCATATGATGCAGTGGTTGGCAGATTAGCAATAAGAAATAGAGTTCTCTCACTCTTATAATTACCTCTCCAAAATTAGTTTTCTGCCCACACTAAACTAAAGGTTTGTAAATACCCCTGATGGTAATAAAGGCTTTAAAGTATCCCTAATAGGCTCAACATTGCGTCATATGTCGGAGAGGGTTAATTAGCTAATGCATTTAACCCCTAGCCTCCCAGAAGACTTTGAAACAGAGAACCTACCCTTCAATCCCAGACAAAAATGGTGAGGAGAGTGGCACGACGTGACTGTACTTCATGCACTCTGGGGGGCAACTGACTAGGAGCCACATACGGCCTTGCATCACACTCTCTACAGCCTAGACAATGTTGCCAACAACTTGAGCTAGGTTTGTGCTAATATTTAGCGGTATCCAACCTCCCACCGTGTCTACAGCTTGCCTAATCAGCTGACGGACAGTGTCCGTCACTGGATCTGTAGTGCACATATTTTGTGGACGGACAAGTCCATCGCTAGGATTTAAGGGGTTAATATCTGCCTCGGTTGGATGATATAAGCAGAATGGAATGCAACAAAATGAGAATGGTGAGATGGATGTGTTAGGCTAAACTACAAGATAGGTTATCTTATGAGGAGTTGAGGAAATAGTTAGCTACTGTATCAAGAGTATCAGCGAAGAGATGCATTCAATCAGGCTTGGATAATTTGGGTATGTTGAAAGGATGGATAATCAGAATTGGGTGAAAAGATGCAAGTCTTTTGAATAGGCAGCCCTGAATAGTGCTGCTTTACCAAGGTAAAGTACCATAGGATTGGCTTAAAACCCGGTTGATGCCATGTCCTCATACTGTAAGATTTTTGTGTCACAATCCCCGGTGATGTCATGCCCTATCGGCCTCGTGATGATATAATTTTGTAAACTTTAACGGTCTTTAATGATATTTACTGTACACCTTTAAGCAATACTGTATAAGGAAAGGGTTTTCTACTCTATTGGTGGTATTTAGATCTCAGAACAGAAACGTGTACAGTGGTCCCTCGTGTTTGGCGGGTTTCAGCTTGGCGAAACACAGTATTGGCGATAGGTTGGATATGGTACCAGAATCCAAATTTGGCGCTTCAAATACACTTTTGGCGAGAATGCTGACGTCACGGAATGGCGTCGGCCCAGAATGCACCGCCCGCAAGCTCGTCTCACCAGGCCTAACTAAATAATTCATGGTAAATAAAATCTGTTATCTATTATCTATTGTCTTTTTTATTGCTGTTAATGTTTCATGTTGTTGTTGTTGTTTCCCAAGCTGACTGGCCGAACAGCCCCAAGGCCCCGAGCAAGGCCATAACCGGGCGCCCCCACAGAACCCTCCCTGCCGACCACAATAAAGCCTGGGTGACCGAAGCCACTCCATGGCGGGGAGTTGAGGAGGGTGCGGAAACGTCCGGGAAACCAAAGCCCCACCCAGGGCCCTGTGCCCCTCAGCAATTATGAAGAGAAAGTTGAGGGGCAAAGGAAAAATGTGACGCTTTGGCTTCCAATCTTGGTAGATTGGGAGGTCAATCCACGGAAGAGACGCCGTCACTTGAGATCTAGAAAATATATAAGTAAAAGGAACAGTCAGAGTAAGCTATGGGTATGGCAGAGATCGCTCAGTTCTCACTCTGATAGACCAGCCCATCACCATAATGTTTCATGTAGGCTACAGTAGAGCGCCGTATTGAGAGTTACTCTTAGGCCGAGGCTAGGCTATAGATAGGCTTAGGCCTACTCACAAAACCCTAACTGAGCTGCTTGGATAGCGAGAATATCCCAGGTATATTTCATAAACATATATTAACAGAGTAATCTTGACCAAACCGATTTGTGAACCTCATATCTCTTGTGTTTTGCTTTGTTTATTGTGCCGAACAGTCCGCGACACACAAACACAAACACACACACGCGCATCAGCTGACTCAGGGGCGCAATCGATAATTAATCAAAGAAGTGACCGCGGATCCAAAACCAATTTCATTATTTTGCTCAATCGAAGAGCAGTTGGTATAGAAAATTCTAGTCTTCACCATTCACAAGGTAAAAGTGATTTATGCCTCCTGATATATATCTAAGCTAGGTTAGACCATTTCTTGGTCTGGCTAGCTAGTGACTTAGCAACTTGTTGCTAAGGTTATGTGCTTATTCCTTATCAATAAGACTATTCACAAGATAACAATGAGTTCTGCTGCCTGATATACATCTAACCTAGGTTAGGTAATTTCTTTGTGGAGATATACTGTATAGGCTAGGCCTATGTCTTCTAGCAAAAACAGAGTAAGCAGACGGCGCCGAGTGAGTCGGCGATCGACGATGCGCATGCCGGGCGGTTTGAAAAGGGTGAACTCGGGCCTCGTCAAAGACTAATGGATAATTTTCCCATTTAAAGTACTATCTACGTTTGGCGAAATACACTTTTGGCGATGGTTTGGCTAGACTAATTAAATCGCCAAATGCAAGGTACCACTGTATGCAGTTTATGTGATTATATTCCTATCTATCTATCTATTGCCTGATGCCGTGATCCCCGAAGGGGTGGCCACGAACGAACCGCCCCCTTGCACCTCTGTCCCCAGTCAGTCGATGCCCCTCCCCCCAACCAGCAACGCCTTCGTTCATATACTTCCTCATTCCATCCTTCCACCTCTCTTTTGGTCTACCTCTCCCTCTCTGTCCCTCCACCTCGCTCTCGTACACCCTCTTAGTCATTCTCTCGCTTTCCATACGTTCCATATGGCCGAACCATCTCAAGTTGTTCCTTTTCACACTTTCCAGCACATCTACCTCCACACCACACCTCCTTCTTACTTCCTGATTAGTTTGCCTATCCCTCCATATAACTCCGCACGCACTTCTTAAGTAATTCATTTCCACTGCTCTTACTCTTGGTCTGAGTCTCTCAACCAACGTCCATGCTTCGCTTCCGTAAGTCAGTGTCGGGATTACCACACTGTCATGCAAGGACTTCTTCACTTCCATACTGACCACCCTATTTCTTGTTAATGCCTTCAGCGTTCCTACAACCCTCTTCCCCTGTTGTACCCTCTCCCACACTTCTTCATCCATAGTCCCATCTTTACTCAACACACTGCCCAGATACTTAAAATAGTTGACGATCTCCATAGCCTGACCGTTCAGCTTCACCTCACACTCTGTGACTCCACTCCTTTCGAAGACCATAACCTTGCTCTTCCCCGCATTTACCTTCAAATTCCGTTTTTCGCACATTGTTCCAAACTCATTTACCAGACCCTGCAATCCCATTCATTATCACTCATCAGAACTGTATCATCCGCAAACAGCAGTATTGGTAGCTTCCACTTAATTCCCTCCCTTTTCAGCGATACACCAACATCCACTGCTCTTGATAGTATTTCTTTCATGACTCCATCCATATATACAGTAAACAACCACAGGGACATCACACACCCCTGTTTCAAACCAACATTCAGGTCAAAGAACTCGCTCTGCACACTCTCCACACGTACTGCCGCCTTTGCACCCTCATACATGCTCTTCACTGCTTTCAGCAACTTGCCATCTACTCCTTATATTCTAAGTACTTTCCACAAACCTTCTCTATCCACTCTGTCATAGGCCTTCTCCAAGTCCATAAAGGCAACATACACCTTTTGTTTCTTCTCCAGATATTTCTCCACAACACAATTCAGGGTAAAAATCTGATCTACACATCCTCTTCCCTTCCTAAAACCTCCCCGCTCGTCGCCAATCCATTTCTCCGTTCTCACTCTCACTTAATCACTACCCTACTGTATACCTTCCCTACTACGCTTAGAAGACATATTCCTCGGTGGTTACCACACACTCCTCTTTCCCCTTTGCCCTTATATAGGGGGACTATTATGCCAGTCTTCCAGTCATCGGGTGCACTCCCCTTCGCCCATGCTAGTTTGCACATTTTCCATACCCATTCGATCACTATCTCACCACCATACCTCAACATTTCCCCACACACTCCATCTGTTCCTGGTGCTTTCCCCAACTTCACTCTTTTCATGGCTTCCCACACTTCTGACCTCCTGATCCCCACCTCCTCCTCCACTACGTCTCTTCTTCTCCCTCCCATACCATATCCAGCTATGTTTGATGGCTCTTCATTCCTTACATTTAGCAACTATTTTTTTTTTTTTTTTTTTTTTAACCCTCTGTTCCCGGAAGGGCTCTTGAACGCCCATAAAAAAGCATACACGAGCTGCCCGGAAGGGCTCTTAAACACCCATGAGCTCAAAGCCTGTGAGCTTGGTGTGCGAGGCGTCGGTCCGACGCATGTAAACAACAGCCGGCTGGACCGACGCCCCGCATCTCCGGCCACAAGAAGGAGAGCGTCGCTTGTGTGTGCCTGTATGTTGTTTGTTAAGTATCGAAAAGTAGTGTAAAGTGGCTGTTTTTGCCATAAAGTTATCTCCAATGAATCATCATCACAACTCAACCAGTTGACTTAGAGAGCTCTACTTAACACCATTCTACAGGTAAATAACACAGCTACGCTTGGGGATGCGTGAGAATGCGGGAAGTAGTCAGAATAACAAATATACGGTAGCCTAGCCTAGACGTTTTTCGGCCAAAACACCCGGGTTTCGGGGAATATTTATGTAATGCGTAGCCGGGGCTGGAGGGTTAAAGAGGAAGGAAAAACACAGATAAAACAAAAAGGTCCGTGTGCCTAAAGGCATCCTCCATTCATAAAATGTTTGTAACAACTGGATTTAAACTTTTGTAGATTGTAAGTTTGTGGAAAGCAACTCGAGGGAAGTGAATTCCAAAGAGTAGTAGTTCTAGGGATAAATGAATTTTGATAAGCAGAAGTTCTGCATTGTGGAGGAGAAAGGGTAAATTCATGGGCGCTCTCAGCTGCCCTAGTTCTACGGGGAAAGATGTGGAGAGGCGGCACAATTGAAGCAAGTTCCTCGGAACAATTGCTGTGAAAATATCTGTAGAATAATGCAAGGGATGCAATGTTTCTTCGTATGGATAATGTAGGAAAGTCCTGTGTGATTGCAGGGTTATTGATTAATCTAATAGCTTTATTTTGAATTTTGTCCAACTGCCTCAATGCAACCACTCCACTTCCACTCCACAGAGGTGAATACTAATCCATCTGAGAACGCACATGACTTTTATATATTACGGCCAACTGCTCGTCAGTGAAGAATTCTCGAACTCTGTACAGGAGTCCCAGTTTTTTAGAGGCATTCTTAGCAATGCTTCTAACATAATGTGTCCAGCTCAAGTTAGTAGTTAATGTTACACCGAGAATGTCAATACTAGGGGAAGTGGGAATATTTACATCATTAAAAAATATATGGGAGTCAGTGAGATTCTGTCGGTTAGAAAATTGAATGTACTTGGTTTTCTGTGCATTAAAGGAAACTAGATTCTTTTGTCCCCATTCATTAATTCTAGAAAGGTCCTGGTCATTGAAGTACTCCCTCCATCTTTCGACTCTCTCTTGCTTCTCGGCTAGCATTCTCCCATTCTTATCTTTCACACCCTTACTGTTTCCCTTGCTACCTTCCCTACGGGGAAAGATGTGGAGAGGCGGCACAATTGAAGCAAGTTCCTCGGAACAATTGCTGTGAAAATATCTGTAGAATAATGCAAGGGATGCAATGTTTCTTCGTATGGATAATGTAGGAAAGTCCTGTGTGATTGCAGGGTTATTGATTAATCTAATAGCTTTATTTTGAATTTTGTCCAACTGCCTCAATGCAACCACTCCACTTCCACTCCACAGAGGTGAATACTAATCCATCTGAGAACGCACATGACTTTTATATATTACGGCCAACTGCTAGTCAGTGAAGAATTCTCGAACTCTGTACAGGAGTCCCAGTTTTTTAGAGGCATTCTTAGCAATGCTTCTAACATAATGTGTCCAGCTCAAGTTAGTAGTTAATGTTACACCGAGAATGTCAATACTAGGGGAAGTGGGAATATTTACATCATTAAAAAATATATGGGAGTCAGTGAGATTCTGTCGGTTAGAAAATTGAATGTACTTGGTTTTCTGTGCATTAAAGGAAACTAGATTCTTTTGTCCCCATTCATTAATTCTAGAAAGGTCCTGGTCATTGAAGTACTCCCTCCATCTTTCGACTCTCTCTTGCTTCTCGGCTAGCATTCTCCCATTCTTATCTTTCACACCCTTACTGTTTCCCTTGCTACCTTCCCTAACTTTCTTGACTTCTTTCCAGAACAGTTTCTTACTCTCCCTCCATTTTACAGTCAGATTCCTTTCAAATTCCACATCTACTCTTCTCTTACTTTCCTTCACTACTCTCTTTACCACCCTCTTATTCTCCACGTACCTCGCTCGTTTCTGTCTCTCGAAATCTTCATTCCCTCTACTACCCAACCACTCTCTATATGCTTTCTTCTTTTCTTCCACAGCTATTCTTACCTCTTCTGTCCACCATGCTGTACCTTTCACTCCCCTCCCTCTTCTCCTCACTCCACACACCTCCTCACATGCTGCACAGATCTCATCCTTAAACACCTTGCTCATCTCCTCCACTTCCTCCATAACTTCCAGGTCGAACCAACCTAGCCGTCTTTCCACTGCTCTCCTGTACTCCTCCCTGACTTCCTCCTCCTGCAACCTCTCCACCCTCCTCACCATTCCACCCTCCTCTCGCCTCCCTCCAGCTCTCCTCACCCACTTCTTTTGTATCCTAACCTTAGCTACCACTACATAATGATCAGACACACCCCCTCCAATACCCCTATACACCCTAGTATCCATCACAGATTTCTTCATTCATTCATCCACACATACATAATCAATCAATGACTTTCGTTCCACCACTGTCTCATCCTCCATCGTCCACACCCGTTTCCACGTGTACCTGTGGATCATTCTGTGTCGGAAGAAGGTGTTGGCTATCCACAGTCTCCTCCCCACACATACGTCCACAAGTGCACTACCATTTCCATTCACCTCTGATGGTACCCCCCACCCTCCCACCACTCCCTCAACTTTCCTATCACCCACCTTACCATTCATATCCCCAATCAGAAATATTCTTTCGTTCTTGTCAAACTTCTCCAGGCACGCCTCCACATTCATCCAGAACTCCTCTTTCTTTCTTTCAAGTTTATCCTCTGTACACACACACACACAATCACCCACGTTTGTATTCCTACTTTCATTCTCACCCACACAATCCTTGAACCCACAGACCCATACTCTCTTACACATTCCTTCCATTTTCTACTTACAAACAAACACGCACCTTCTCTCGCTGTTCCTTCACTCACTCCATCACACACACCCATTCCACACTCCCACTCCTCACATCTGAACCTTTCCATTTGGTCTCTGTCATACCACATACATCCAGCCTGGCATTCACTAGCACTTCCAGAACCTCTCTCTCGTTTGTGCCATCATTCATGCCACTAACATTCCATGTAGCCATTCTCAGAATATCCGAAGGAATGTCCTTAGTCGGTCGTGGTTCGTCAACATAGGTTCCGTCTGCATCCGAGGCTGTTCGTTCGTTTTTCTTTGCTTAGGTATTTTTTCCGGGTGGGGGTCGCAAGCCCACTGACCCAACCTCTTTAGTCGCCTTTTACGACACGCAGAAGGCACGTGGGGCATATTCTATTCCCTTACCCCCAGGGGGACTAATTCCTTGAATGTGATGATATTGCGTTGTTATATTTGCGATTAGTTTGCATGGGAAACAGATTAACTTGCTCATGTAGTTATGCACACCCTATGTGGTGGATTGTGTTCTTTAACCCTCCAGACCCAGTAGGGCTCTTGAACGCCCATAAAAAACACACCCGAGCTACCCGGAAGGGCTCTTAAAGACCCATGAGCTCAGAGCCTGTAAGCTTGGTGTGCGAGGCGTCGGTCCGACGCATGTAAACAACAGCCGGCTGGACCGACGCCCCGCATCTCCGGCCACAAGAAGGAGTGCGTCGCTTGTTCGTGTGTGCCTGTATGTTATTGTTAAGTATCGAAAAGTAGTGTAAAGTGGCTGTTTTTGCCATAAAGTTATCTCCAATGAAATCATCATCACAACTGAACCAGTTGACTTAGAGAGCTCTACTTAACGCCATTCTACAGGTACGAAACACATCTACACTTGGGGATGCGCGGGAATGCGGAAGCAGTCAGAATAACAAAGATACGGTAGCCTAGGCGTAGACGTTTTTCGGCCAAAACACCCGGGTTTCGGGATGGAATACATAGCCGGGGCTGAAGGGTTAATTTCAAATGTTTTATTTTATTAAGCATTATTTCCACATATCGATTTGCCTTTATTTTGTGTCGTCCCAGTCTTGGTTTGTTTATTTTTCAAGTTTTACAATTTAAATTATATTGATAAGACGTAATTATAGAGACGAGTAAATGGAGTACAGTAAGATAGCAATGACGAATGTTACAATATGAATACAATATGACAGTAAGAATACAATCTCTTGAAATAGAATAGACGCTGCAATGAGAGTACTGTACAATATATGAGAGAATAGAGCCTGTGGGAGATAGGGAATGTGTTGAGGGAGAAAAAGAATTAGGTGAGTGCTTATTGTATTTACCTATTTGTATTTACCTATTTGTAGTTTACAGGAATTGAGCAGCGCTCGTGTTGTCCTGTCTTAGTTACTTTATAATCAATCCATTTTACTTAGACAAGTATCGTAATGGATATTCCCAGTTCCCAGTATTTTGGACTAACATATCATAACTTATGTTGCCCTATTTCCATATTTACTTTTATCCAACCTAGATTTGAACATGTTAATGTTCCTCGCTCTCACCACCTCCTCCTCCAAGTTGTTCCAAGTCTCTATACTCCTATATGGGAAGCTGAATTTCTTTGTGTCCTTACGACATCTGCCCTTCCTCAGCTTAAACTCGTGCCCTCTTGTCCTTCCATTATCCCTCACGAATAGATCTTCCCTATCTACTCGTTCCAAACTTTTTACTCCCTTGAACATCGTTATTAAGTCGCCTCGTTCCCTTCTCTCTTTCAAGGTAGGCAGTTGTAGTGTCTTAAGTCTTTCCTCATATGTCAACTCCTTCAATCTTGGGATCATCTTCGTTGCTATCCTTTGGACTTTCTCTAATTTGTTTATATGTTTTTTCAAATGTGGTGACCATATCACTGCTGCATATTCTAATCTTGGTCTTATCATAGTCATTATCAATTTTCTTAACATTTCTTCATCCAAATAGTTAAATACCACTCTCATATTGGTTATTATTCCATATGCTCCTCCAATGATCATGTTAATATGCTTCTCCGGGGATAGATCATCTTGTATTATCACTCCAAGGTCCTTCTCATGCCGTGTTTTGCCGATTATTTCAGTTCCTAATTTGTACACCCAGCTTGGCCTTATCTCACTTGTTCCCACTTCCAAAACATGACACTTTTCTGCATTGAAACTCATTTTCCAGGTTTGGCTCCATCTGTGCAACTCATCTAGGTCCTTTTGAAGATCCTGACAACTTTCTATACAGGTGACATTCTTCATGATCTTAGCGTCATCCGCAAACATATTCATATGACTATTCAAGTTTTCTGGCATGTCGTTTACATAAAGTAGGAACATTATCGGACCCAACACTGATCCCTGTGGTACTCCGCTCGTCACACTCCTCCACTGTGAATATTCGTCTCGTATCGTGGTCCTCATTTCTCTTCCTATTAAAAAGTTTTCCATCCATTTTAACATCCTACCATGTACACCTCCAACAACCTGCAATTTCCACAATAACCTTTTGTGAGGCACCCTGTCAAAGGCCTTTTTCAGGTCCAGGTAAACACAGTCAACCCATCCCTCTCTCTCCTGTGTAACATCTACAACTCTGCTATAAAAGCTTAATAAATTAGATACACAAGATCTCCCTTCCCTGAATCCAAATTGTTTCTCGCTAAGCACCCCCTGTCCCTCAATGAAGTGTGTCCACTTTTTCCTTATAATTTTCTCACAAATTTTACAAACAATGCTGGTGAGGGACACCGGTCTGTAGTTAAGCGGATTTTCTCTGTCTCCTCCTTTGTAAATTGGTACTATGTTAGCTCTCTTCCATTCCACTGGCAGGTCTCCCTCATTCAGTGAAGATTTGATGATTTCATAGATTGGTTCCACTAACTCTTCCGCACATTCTTTGAGGATCCATCCAGCCACTCCATCTGGTCCCATTGATTTCCTCACGTCCAAATCCTGCATCAATTTCAGCACTTCACTTTTTGTCACTTTCATTTCAGGCATCTGTGGTGTTCTCATTTCTCTATTAGGTTCTATAAACTCCTCCTCTTTTACAAACACTGACTGAAGCTTTTCATTCATAACTTCACACAATTCTTTATCTTTCTCATAGCTGTTTGTTCCAACTCTTAGTCTGACAATACCTTCTTTTGTTTTTATTTTTCCATTTACAAATCTATAAAATAGTTTTGGCTCATTTTTGCACTTCTCTACAATATTCCTTTCATATTTATATTGTTCCTCGCGTCGTATCTTTACGTATTCATTTCTTTTCTCCTTGTACTTATTCCAGTTATTTTCACTATGTCTCTTCCGTGCTATATTCCAGGCTCGGTTTCTTCTATCCTGTGCCTTACTACATCTTATATTGAACCATTCTTTTTCCTTCTTTACCCCTGATTGGAACCTTGGGACATATTTATGTATCCCTTCTTCATATACTTTCAGGAAAAGTCTATATTTGTCTTGAACCATTTCCAGGCTTTCTAGTTCCTTCCAATTTATACTTTGGAAATAATGTTTCAATGATTTAAAATCAGTTTTAGCATAATTGTATCTATTTATTTTATGTCCTTCCTTTCTCTCCTCATTTTTCCCCAAATCCATCTCCATTTCTAATATCTTGTGATCACTTTTTCCCAAGGGACAACGATAATTTATCTTTCTAACATCATGTGGATCACTGGTGAAGACTAGGTCCAGCCTGGATGGTTCATCCATCCCTCTGATTCGTGTGTTTTCTCTAACATGTTGTGTTAACATGTTTTCTGTTACTAGATTCAATAATTTACTGCCCCAAGATTCATTATTATTTCCCGCATCTAACCCTTCCCAATTGACTTCCTTACAATTGAAATCACCTGTTAATAATAATTTATTTCTCCTATTAAAAAGTATTTTTAGTGCATCTAGAGATTCCGTGATTAGTTGATCATATTTATCCCGCTTCCATGCTCTAGTTTGTGGTGGTATATAAGCCACTGCTATATCAGTTGCTTTGTTGTCCTTGTCTTTTATTGTCACTGCTATAATTTCTGATCTATTATTGCCTAGGTTAATCTCACTTGCTTCTATATTTCTGTCAGTCATTATTAACACTCCACCGCCCACTTTTCCTTCTCTATCTTTTCTCCACACATTGTACCCTTCCCATCCCAACACTCCCAATTCAGTACCACCTCTCAACTTTGTTTCTGCTAAGCACATAATATGTGGTTTATATTTCTCAATATAGTCATTCAATTCTAATTTCTTAGACAGCAAGCCATCCACATTACTATACATCAGCTTCATCTCCCCCCTTCTTACACCTTTCTTTTTTTCTCTTTCCCTAATATTCCCAGACTCTACTCCCCCCCCGCTTCCACTCCACCTTCTCTCCCTTGCTCCCCCGTGCTCTCCACCTGCCCTGTTCCTCTCACTTGTTCCTGGTTTACACCAGTCTCTCCCTCCTGTCCTTCGGTACTGGTACTCGCTTCCCCTGTCCGACCGTTCATCCCTAAGTTCTCTGTTTGCCCCTCCGTCTTCCTCTGTGGGCTTTTGATGAACCATTTCCTCTTCTTCGTTCCTACCAGTCTCCAATAAAAAAAATCCACTTCTTGTTCTGTTCTTTTGGCATTCAATTCCTTCACCTCATCCCTCAAACTTTTCATTTTGTTTCTTTCATCTAAGTCCAAGTCTTTTTCGATGTAAATATGCTTCAGACAATCCTTATCTTTCAACCTCCATTTATTATTCATGATTTCCTCTACTATTCCTACTGTGCGAAACTGCACTTTCATTGGCCTAGACAAGCTAGACTCTTGTTTATATTTTCCAATTCTATGCATGTCTTCAATTTCATTCTCCCACTCTCTCACACCCTCGTCCACTACCTGTAGAATCTCCCTCACTCGGTCTCTCTCTATCCCACTTCTCTCCTCTCTCTTTACATTGTGTTTCTCCTTATCTCCTCTTATCACAATACATTTCCTTCTTCCAGCAGTCTCCCTCACTAGATTTTCCTTCTGTCTAATTACCTTAACTACATCCTTTTCAAAGTTACCTCCCTGCCTATGTATCTGTTGCTCCTTTACTATCTCCGAAAATTTCAAATTCCTTACCTCCTCGTTCTTTTGAAATTCATCCTTCTTTAATTCAACATCCTTCATATCTTTTTTCATCCTGTCCATTTCTTCCTGCATTTCACTAATACAAACCCTTAACACGTAATTCTCATCCTTCAAAATACCAATTTGGTTTGCCATTCTTTTTTCTCTTCGTTCATAATCTAAGCTTTTTGTCTCCTGTTCCTCTAGCTTCCGCTCCAGTTTATTCAACCTCACCGCAAATGCAGATATTGCTACTCCCTCCTCTGAGAACCCTGAAATATCAAATACCTCATGATCACGATCATAAGGGTCTCTGGTTACCCTGCTTGGGGGCAGGCTGAGCCGGTTCCTCCCACCGCTGGCCATACTGCCAGCTGGCCTTTGTTTACACCTGTTCGGCTCCACAAGTTTCGGTGGGAATATCCATTACTTTTTCTTTCCTACTCAAATCAAACTCAACTCTCACCTGTTTTAACTAGGGAGTATATTCACTAATTGCATTTAAATTATAATTAATAAACAAAAGGACAACACATATGAACGCTACAAAAATACCAAACCACCAAACAGGCGCTGGCTGAATCAGCTGTCTCAAGCACGTCCGCCCTCCACCATGGTCTGTGTGTGTACAGAACGGGTGTTATTCTAAGGCTTCCTACGGTAACTGAATATAAATATATCTTGTTTGACACTGGCGGACTCGCCTATTATAGTGAGATCAAGATTTAAGTATATCAGGCAAGTAGCAAGGATAGCGTGTGGGTTGTTTTATTCGTCTAGGTTAAGAAGAGATCCCGACAAAAGAAGGGAACGCCAAACACTTAAGTAATTTTATGAAGCGTTATTTCCACATAGCAATTTTGATTAGTTCCTTTGTGTTTATCTTGTGTCGTCCCAGTTTTGGTTTATTTATTTTGCAAGTTTTACATTATAATTAATACCCCAGTGACTTCCCGGGAGTATTTACCTAATTGTATTTACCTAATTGTAGTTTACAGGAGTTGAGCTAAGCTTGTGTTGTCCCGTCTCTCGGTCTACTTTTTATCCAATTTTTTCTTGAAAATATGGATATTCCTTACCCCTACCACCTCCTCCTCCAGCCCATTCCATTTGTCAATACATCTATAGGGGAAGCTAAACTTCCTGATATCGTTCTTGCAGGTAGGTCTTTTTACTTTGTAGCTGTGGCCTCTAGTTATTCCTGTATCCATAATTAATGCGGGGACCACACCACTGCTGCATACTCCAATCTTGGTCTAATCATACTCTTCATAATTTTCGCTACCATCGTCTCATCCAAGTAGTTCAGAGCAACTTTCATATTCCCGGCCATTGCATACATTCCGCTAAAGAGCTTGTTAATATGTTTCTCTGGCGACAAATTATCTTGTATAATCAACCCTAAATCCTTTTCTTTTTCGGCCTTGCTAATTATATTATCTCCCATCCTGTACTCCCAATTTGGTCTATTCACACTTCTTCCCATATTTAACACATGGCATTTACTTATATTAAATTTCATTTTCCACTTGGTGCTCCATTCGTATATTTTATCTAAATCCCCTTGCAGCTCCTCACAACTACTTTTATTTGTTATTTGTCTCATAATTTTTACGTCATCTGCAAACATTGACATGTAGGAGTTTATGCCTATTGGCAGGTCATTCACGTACATAAGGAACATGAGAGGTGCCAACACAGATCCCTGCGGCACACCACTCTCAACTTTCCGCCACGATGAGTAAGTTCCTCTAATGTTGGTCCTCATTTCCCTATCTGTTAAATAGCTCTCCATCCATTTCAGCAAACTCCCCCTGACGCATCCTAGCGTCTCAAGCTTAGATAATAATCTCTTATCTATCTATCTATTGCCTGACGCCGTGATCCCCGAAGGGGTGGCCACGAACGAACCGCCCCCATGCACCTCTGTCCCCAGTCAGTCGACGCCCCTCCCCCCAACCAGCACCGCCTTCGTTCATGTAGTTCCTCACTCCATCCTTCCACCTCATATTCGGTCTACCTCTCCCCCTCTGTCCCTCCACCTCGCTCTCGTACACCCTCTTAGTCATTCTCTCGCTTTCCATACGTTCCATATGGCCGAACCATCTCAAGTTGTTCCTTTTCACACTTTCCAGCACATCTACCTCCACACCACACCTTCTTACTTCCTCATTAGTCTGTCTATCCCTCCATGTAACTCCGCACGCACTCCTTAAGTAATTCATTTCCACTGCTCTCACTCTTGGTCCGAGTCTCTCAACCAACGTCCATGCTTCGCTTCCATAAGTCAGTGTCGGGATTACCACACTGTCATGCAAGGACTTCTTCACTTCCATACTGACCACCCTATTTCTTGTTACTGCTTTTAGCGTTCCTACAACCCTCTTCCCCTGTTGTACCCTCTCCCGCACCTCTTCATCCATAGTCCCATCTTTACTCAACACACTGCCCAGATACTTAAAAGAGTTGACGATCTCCATAGCCTGACCGTTCAGCTTCACCTCACACTCTGTGACTTCACCCCTTTCGAAGACCATAACCTTGCTCTTCCCCGTATTTACCTTCAAATTCCGTTTTTCGCACACTGTTCCAAACTCATTTACCAGACCCTGCAACTCCCATTCATTATCACTCATCAGAACTGTATCATCCGCAAACAGCGGATGTGGTACCTTATCGAATGCTTTGGAAAGGTCTAAGTAGACGCAGTCCATCCATCCGCCTCTTTCTTGGAGTACATCTATCACCCTACTGTAATAACATAGCAAACTGGTAACACAAGATGTCCCTTCTCTGAATCCAAATTGCTTTGGGGTTATTATCTTCTTTCTCTCCAACATTTTCATCCATCTCTTCCTAATTAGCTTTTCACAAATCTTGCATACAATACTAGTAAGTGAAACTGGTCTATAGTTTAGAGGGTCCTCAGGGTTTCCATTCTTGTATATCGGAATGATATTAGCTCTTTTCCATTCAACAGGAACCTGTCCTTTATCTAAGGAAGCTTGAATTATGTCCCTCACTGGCTCCACTAATTGCTCTGCACACTCCTTTAAACAGGCAAGCGATGAGGTGGTGTCTCCACTTTGACAGGTGAGTGAAAGGATGGGACAAGGTTAGGCTTCACAGTGCCTTCTTTTCTCTTTTTTCCTTCGGCGCTGCCTTCTGCGCCTCTTCTCGTCACAGGTGAGCGGGTAGGGGCAGGTCCTCCCAGCAAATCTAGGCAGACGATGTTCTGACTACAGGCTTTCTTGAACTCACATTGGTAGTGATATCCGTACCGTCCAAGCATTGGGCCAGTATGAGTGTGCCAAACATAGAGGCTTTGAGAGGATGAACATACATACATACTGTACACATACTTAAGACTGCTTCATCCACAGAGAGCTTGGTTTCAGCCCCTTTATTGTAGTACAGTACAACAGAATGTTGGATTGACACAAGGGTGTCTGATGTTCCCATGGTTATGTAGTATATACAGTACAGTACTGTATATGGATGGAATCATGAAAGAAATACAAAGTGTAGTGAATGTTGGAGTATCCCTGGTGAGGGAAGGGAATGAGTGGAAGTTACTTGTGCTACTATTTGTGATGATTCAGTTCTGATAAAGTGATAATGAGGTGCTTCAGGGCTTGGTAAATATGATTGGTGCGTATGTGAACAGAAAAACAAAAAACAACAACCTGAGGGTCAAAATGATTAAGGTCTTAGAGAGTGAAGTGAGGTATAATGGTCAGGTGGTGGAAGGTGTCGGCTCATTTAAGTATTTGGGCAGCGTAATGAATGAAGATGGGAATGTAGAGGATAAAGTGTGAGAGAGGGTACAACAGGGAAGGATGGTTGTAGGAATACTGAAACCAATGACTAGGAATAGGATAATGAATGTACTGTAAAAGTAGAGAAGTCCCTGCATAATAGTGTGGTAATTCCGATGTTGACATAAGGGTGTGAAGCATTGACGTTTTTGGAGGGACATCAATCAAGAGTGAGAGGGGTGAAAATGAGTTACTCGAGAACTACGTATGGAGACACATTGCGAGATTGAAAGACGAATAAGGGAATACGATGCGGTGTGGATGTTCTGAAAAGTGTGATGAGGAATACCTTAGGGTGGTTCGGTCATGGTGAGTGAGAGAAGGACTAAAAGAGTGCATAAGAGTGAGGTGGAAAGATAGTGTGCAAAAGTAGGAATCGCGATCCAATTTTAGTAGAATGAAAGGATTTAAGTTCAACTATCCAATTCTTGTTTTGTTAGAATAATATTAAACTGCATAAAATTGTTTAATGTAAGCCAGAATAAAAGGTAAAATTTGCACATCGTACTGATCAAGGGGTTAAATGTACGTGGGTATCCCTATAGCTATAGATAGCCTAGAATCCTAGATGGTTAATCCTTCACACATATGATGACATTTAATAGCCTTTAAACCAGAAATACCCCATAACACACTTGGCACTTTGGTCCATTTTTTAAAATGAAAAGGCATTACAGATTGATTTGTATAGGCCTACACGTTGGCAAAGATCAGTTAATTACTGTACAGTATAACGAGTAGAAATGATCGATCCCATGCCTCTTTAAATTCAGGAAGGGCTGGAACAAACGGGCTGTAGATTTCCACACCTATTTAAGTGTTAACTCTTCCCAATTGGTTGAAATATCAGCTCCATTACTCAAGTCCTTTTTGTTATGCCCTGTTTTTCTACAGGATTAACTTGGGTAATGTGAGTTCTAACTGACTGGGTATAGAAGGCTGCATGCACAAAACAAGGTATGAGGAATAGAGAACACAAAATAAACACACGGTAACAAGACACACGATCACGTTTATTGATATACACACTTCTGAATACTCGTACAAGACAAATGATAGAATTGAACAACACTAGCATAAGTGGATCTGGATGGAGCCTAGTCTCCCACTTCCAACGTTCAGGTATTAATCTTCTGATCACTGGCTTTATTCACAAGTTTATATACTGGAGACCATCAATGTTACCTATAGATTCAAATTCACTGTTAGATTTATCACTGGTAGCTCTGGTGCACAAGTAGTAGTTCACAGACTAGATTAGACACGCGTATTTTAGAGCATGGGAATTCTAGTAACCTCAGGAGGTACTGATCTAAGTTTTATATTCTTATATCAGAAACACATAGAACGCAAATCAGTGGGCGAACATTAGATATCACTAGGGTTTCACTTCTATGTAATAATATCTGGATATATGGGTAATTACGAGAGTTAATATCGCCTGTTAATTAATAAACACTGATACGCTTAGCACTTCCTAATGGAATGGTTATATATGAATTATACTGGGGCAAAGATATAGCCACTTCATAGAAATATTAATAAGTGAGTCTCTAAATAGCACTGTAACACTAGTACTGATAGAGTGAATCTTGGGTAGTATTTGATTGGTCTGGTCCTGGTTATCTTGCATCCGTGATGTTGGGGGCTAACGACTGGTTCCGTGGCCGTCCAGGTGGTCCAAATGTAGGAAGTTCTCAAGACGGATCTCTTGGCGATCGTTGCTGGCTACACTCTTATATACCCACTGGTTTATAGACCTGAATCACAGATAGTAGGATCTTTCTATCTATCTGGATCGGAATTAACGCCAAGCGCATCTCACGTCGATCGCTCAGCTTCCCGGCCTGTATGAAGGTTATAAGGTGCATGTAGATTTCTTGTACGTGGAAAGATCTTTCTATCTAAATCTGCCACGGAGTCTCCCGGCTCTGGAACTCAATTCTCAGCAACAAACAAGGATAGAGCTCGAGGGCAACTCTGGTGACCAACCACTGGTTGGTGTCTATCTTTCAACTGATTTTACTGGGGGCTGGAGCTTGGTTTATAGGTTCGGTTTTGGACCCTGTAGGCCATAGGGATCTCGAGTTTTGATGGACTTATTTGAGCTCTCAATTGATACGGGAACTAGGTAAGGTGGTGATTACTGTTGTGGCACATGGCTATATGGAGCCTTCATAATGTGATATAACTGAGCCTTAGTAAGAGGTACTATTTTGGCTATACTGGAAGTATTTAGGGGAGCGAGACTGGATCTACTTTGCGAGGAGGATTGGGACAGCTGTGATAGGAGCGTCTCTCTTAGATTGTTCAGTCTTCATTCTATGGTATAGCTGAGGTGCTAATTTGGTTATTGGAGTGTGCAAGAAAGGTTAATGGGTTATTGTGGGTTAATAGAGGTTAGTCAGGGTGTTAGTTATACATGGTTAGTTCAGTGATAGGAAGAATTCCTGGGCTACCTGGCAATGACCCGGAAGTCAAAACAGGGATCAGGTATATCTCCGCAGGGGTCGGGGTCTCCCTCCTCGGGTGGGTGAAAAGGGGGAGGTGCGCGTCCTCTCTCTGTGATGGTCGTCCAGGCGGCTGTGGCTGGGGGCTTGCCATATTACAAGTGTTTGTAATAACCCTCTGTTTATGAGACAGATGTGGGTGTTCGTAATACTAAAACCGAAGGTGCCTTGACCAGCTGGTTTAATTGGTTGGGTTGTTAATTGCATGGTTTGTTGGATGTGGGGGAGACTGGGTTGCTAACTCTGCCACATTTATCTGGAAGTATGGCAATAGAAGTTAGTCACTGGCGAGGCGGCTAGCCTCGCACTGACGATCATTTGGTACAGGGTTGTGAAAGGGTTGTGAGGGAATAGATGGCATGCAAAGGGTTAGTAAAGTTCTAATGGTGTTCCTTCCTACTGGGGAAAGGTAGGCTGGATAGGAGTATATATACAAAAGGTTTGAGAATGTTAGTAACGGAAAAGTTAAGGATATTCAGGGGGTATGCTGGAGAGGCTAGGTCGGAAGGGAGTCGAGGAGCGTGGGGGGTTAACGAGAGGGAGAGGGTTAAGGGGGGTTACGTGGAAGTTTGACCCTAAGGTCTCTGGGCGTAGGGGTGGCATTAGGCTACAGTTGGTATCGTAGCCTGGGGGTTAATGACAGGGAAGGTACGTTAGCCAAACGCTACCGGGGGATGAGCAATAAGTGGTGGTATATGAGTTTGGAAAGGATAGAATCATGTGGACTGTGGGCTGTGGGGAAGAGGAGGTTAACTGTAGGTGTGTGCTTAACTGTGGATAAAAGTAGAGAAAAACATGGTGTATTATTACTCGTCAATACGATGGTTATGGACACTGTTAATCTGACACTATTTCTTGCTGACCTAGTTGTTCCTGGGAACTGCGTTTTCTATGACATATACACCAAAGAAAGCGGCAGTTCGTAGGGGTAGCTTCGGTATTGTTTCGTGGTGGAAATGCGTCGAGACAATGGTAAAAGAGGGTTGTGTATACAATCCCTGGTTGGGGTAAGAATTAGAGTTACTGCATGGTGGCTAACATCTTCAGTCATTTCTGTCTAGGTCTTACAGGAATAATGGTTATATATAGGCTACACTGGTGTACCCGTGGGTATCATAGTTTCTTATCAATTAGGACATGGGGTTTTAACATATTACTTCTCGGATGGAAGAACATACATAGATTTATGGGGGCGGTTGGTCTTCAGAAACTTAGTCTGGCAAGACAAGGTATTTTTAGGGGGTTAACATATTACTTCTCGGATGGAAGAACATACAGTACATAGATTTATGCCTGTCTGAACTGGTTGGCATTGGCTCAACCTAGGGACAGGGCATGGGTGTATTAAATTAAGGTGTATTCATGTTCATCATCATGTAGGTAGAGTCTGGCGGGTAAGAGGTGTAGGACACGAGGGGTAGTGGATACGCGAGGTGGGGGAGGGTTGTGAATTGGAAAGGGGGTGGTTTGAGGCTAGGCGCCGCGCCGCTCGTGACCTAGGATAGTGACCCTTAATGCGCTGGACATAGGGGTGGCATTTCCCTACGATCGAACAGGTAGGGTGGTGTGTGCAGCGGGGCGTGAAGGATAAGCGGACAGGATGACCCAAAACAGGGTGCCACTGAGCATAGGGTCACAAAGCAAAATAGAGTAGTGTGGATTGTGGATACGAAGGAGGTGATTGGAAGACGTATAACAATTGTGGAAAAGTAAATGGAAGAGATGAACACAATGGCGGATAAAAGATAATTAACCTAAGGATTGAATACATGCATGAATGACGACATTATAGCCGTCGTCCTAATAAGATGATGAAACCGGGTTGGTATGCACGTGGCACAATACGACACAAGGACAGTGCCGCTATGTCGTATCAATACTGGTGGCATACTCCGGTTAATATT
The DNA here is from genome assembly GCA_037953745.1 of Lithodes maja. Classification (NCBI taxonomy): domain Eukaryota; kingdom Metazoa; phylum Arthropoda; class Malacostraca; order Decapoda; family Lithodidae; genus Lithodes; species Lithodes maja. The sequence goes on along the minus strand of JBAKBP010007692.1, from coordinate 14,715 downwards.
ATATATACACTTAGTTACTAGAAGAACAAGGCAAGCGGGGGCGACTGAGCACGGGGGTACATATATCTATACTCGTCATGGAAAGGGAGATACGAGGTAGCTTTCCTGCATCTCCTGCATCTGATAATCGTCTGCAGATTGGTCATAGTGAGTTTATCCGAATTAACAGGCCTAAATCAATACAATAACTGGCATAGGGTTATCGGGTGTATAGAGTCGTGGTTAAAGGTTGGGAATCTATAGTTAGTGGATAAAACAATGGGAGGTTAGAGACATAGAATTGCTAGAATTGGGGGGGACTGATTGTTATATAACTAAATACAGGGCTGACGTAATCACGATCTGATTTGGTGTGAAATGGAAGCTAAGGTGTCTTAGATCGCCTCGAACTTACACAATGAAAGTATTATAGCCTGTATGGTGGTTACATAATTAAATACATACTTAGGTGGTACATCAAGAATATCAGTGAGTAAAGTATTGTGGTTTGTATATTAGAAGACTGATTGAGAGACGTATAATATGTGGAATGAATTGAGAGAGAGAGAGAGAGACCAAATCTGGAATGGAAAAGGGGCCTGGGATCTCGTTGGGGATGGGAGTTTCGCTCTCAGGATTTTCGTTCCTATGGCTCGTTAGGGTTCGAGGTTTCGCTCTCAGGTTTTTCGTTCCTGTGGTATTTTACTTTTTTTAAGGTACGAGAAGTTGAGTTTCGGGATTTCTAAACTCGTTATGAATATAAATTATAGCTTCTTCTTGTGTTCATTCTAATTAATCTACCCTCCCACTTATCTTCATAATCCTCGCACATCATTCTTCTCGAGTAACGGCCCTCTGCAAGTTCCCTGATGAATTCTGAGATAATTTTGTGTTTTTATTTTGTATTCGCCTTTAATAATATTTATTCAGTTAGCAATTTACAGAGTTGGTACCACATAGTTTGTTACAAATATGACATGTACCAGCCTTGCATAATTCCAACTAAGGATAGCCCAATAAGGCCGTTAGGCGTATTTCCATTGGGGTCCTTGGGGTCCTTGTTTCACGACAAGCCCCAACACTCTAGGGTACTTTGTTGCCGAAAGTAGAGTGTAACAGTTAATTTGAGTGTATGTGATAGTGTGCGTATGTAATTAGTTGTACGTAAGCCCGGCGCAGTTTCTGTTTATAGCTTGTTGAAATTCCAAAGTTGAGAAACAAATATAATAGTCTACGCATTACTGTACATTTTCTTCTATGCGCCTTTTGCGTTTTCTGTTTTAAAGGTGGTAAACTAAATTAAAAATATATAAACCGCTCACTTTTTTTTTTTTTCCAACAAATTGGCGGCTTTCCTGTTATATATCACCTCATTATGATACATACGCTTAGTTATTATTATGATACATCTATGGCTACCTTTCCAAAAGGTTTTGTTTTGAAATAGCGGAGTTAATTAGTGGTGATTAATTCGAGAGGAAAAATATAAGGTGTGGTCTGAAAATCTTAGCTTTGGCGAGACCAGTAAGGTGAGTCCTATAGTTTCCAAATATAATTCAAATGTGTACGCTACACACATTAAAACGATTTACCTACCACCAGCATCATTATACTAACATATCGTACTGCATTACATGGTAGGTAAAAGTACATTACATGATGGGTAAAATAGGCTATACTAAATGTTGTCTATAGGGGACTTAGAATATAAGTGGCTTAAAATTATAACTAGATTGCGCTTATTTCCGCATCTTCGCCCTGTAGCCTAGAGCCGTTGGGAGCTGATCATGGACATCATGATATGTGGGGGATGGGGCAGGAGTTTTTATACCTTCCTGCTCTTGTAGGTACCTTATTTTCTAGTTAATTTTAGGCTTCGACTTCTAAAAAGCCTAGACTATTGTCTTTGTATTGTTGACATAATATTAGGCTACTGTATGTGTATTGTATCTGTTATGCCCTGATTGTATACAGGATTAACTTGGTATAGGTGAGTTCTGCAAGACTGGGTTATTGGATTTCATGCAAAATACATAAAGGGAATCAACAGAGGACATAGATAATCTCGGAGAAATGGTTTGTAATACAGCTTTATTCTAAATAACACTCAGGTATAAGGTACGTAATAGAATTCACACGAACAATAGATGTTGGAGCACTCGGATAGGTTATTGGACTTATTACAATCTCCTAGCACTTATCGCGGATTTGTATAGAGACTCGCTTCCCACTTCGGACGTTCAGGTATAATTCTTCTGATCACATTACTTCAACGATACGTAGGGTACACGAATCACATAGGCTAGGTATCTCGTTAACCCGGCAAGCGCGATAGGCCTCACGGAAGGCTTCCTATAGGGAACGCGATAGGCCTCACGGAAGCAAGACCATAAAAAAAGCTTTCCAAAAAAAAAAGGGCCTATCAAAACAAAGGAATTTGTCTCTAGGTGAGATAATTCCCCTCCAGTACTCATCCATGTAAATCTCACCCACCCCCCTCCCCTCCTTCCCCACCTTATTCCCCCCTCCCTCCCCTCCTCAATTATCACCTATTTTCCCTCTTATTATCATCATTTATCGGTTATTTTTCTCTCCCGCGATAATGTAGCACAAGTGGGTTGCAGAAAAGATCGTTATGTAACACCCAGACACCGGCCCACACCGCCCCGCTCGTCTCAGTTACCTCACAGACAGCGAGAGAGGAGGGTTGCCTGTGGCTCTCTCTAGCCTGATATTATGACCGGGTGGCCAATATCTTCGTTTTTCACCACCCAAATGCTTTTGCCACTTATTTTAGCACTCTTGAAGGTTCATATATACATCATATATGTAAAATAAAAGCATACCGAAAACAAATAATGCTCTATATTGTAAATATAACAAATTCTGTCAGAATCCAAGGCTAGAAATGCACAAATAACTACCCTTGCCCCTAGGTCTATTTAGCGCTTGTCAGGTTAATTAACACTGGTAATATGACTCGAAATCAAAGATGCAAATAAGTAATATAGTTATTTCCCAAGAATTAACGAAAAGGAAATAACCGTAGCTAGGTTCACTGGTCTAGTATGTCACTTGGCTAGGTAATACTTAAGACAGAATATCAGTGGGGCGACAAAGGTTTTTCTGGTTAACAATCACAATCACTTATTGCAGAATTGCTTTCACTCGAGCCGTAGTCCAATTCATTAACCCGGGAACTGCGGGGAGACTCTTAAGAGTTCCCCCGGCGGACTGCGGGGAGACTCTTATGAGTGAGTGAAAACAAAAATCAACTTTTGACATCGAAAAAAAAAAAAAAAATTTTTTTTTTTTTTTTTTTGGCCCCTGGGCCATGCAAAATCTCAGTCCTCTACCTCCCCTCCTTCCCCACTTTCCTCCTCTCCTTCAGTTATCACCTATTTTCCCTGTTATTCCCTTATTCTGAGGTATATTTTCGTGCTAACATTAGCGAGTTGCAAGCAGGGTGTTGTCATCACTGATGGCAAGCGAGTGCAAGAGAGAGAGAGAGAGTATCGATCGACTGTGTCTCAGTGGCCTTGGGGGAAATTGGCGGGAAAGCAGTTTGCCTCACCCATACATTATACAACTCGCGGGCTATATCTCCGATTTTGACCATCCAAACGCTGTTTTCACTCGTTTTATTGTTGTTTCAGGTTAATACCTTTATAATCAACCCATAATAGGCGCATATGGATAAGTATTAATGCTATTAATGGCACAATGAATATTTTTGTTATGCCCTGTTTTTCTAAAGGTTTAACTTGGGTAATGTGAGTTCTAATTGACTGGGTATAGAAGGCTGCATGCACAATACAAGATATGAGGAATAGAGAACACAAAGAAACAAGTTACACGATCACGTTTATTGATATACCACTGCAGAATACTTGTGTAAGACAATATAATAGAATCGAACAACACTAGCATAAGTGGATCTGGATGGAGCCTAGTCTCCCACTTCCAACGTTCAGGTATTAATCTTCTGATCACTGGCTTTGATTTAACAGGTTTATATACCGAAGACCATCAATGTTACTTATAGATTTATATTCACTGTTAGATTTATTACTGGTAGCTCTGGTGCACAAGTAGTAGTTCACAGACTAGATGAGACACACATATTTTATAGCACGGGAATTCTAGTAACCTCAGGGGGTACTGATCGAAGTTTTATATCCTTGTTTCAGAAATACATAGAACGCAATCAGTGGGCGAACGTTAGATATCACTAGAGTTTTAATATCTGAATAAGGTAATTACGAGAGTCAAGGTCGCCTGTTAATTAATGAGCACTGATCGCTTAGTACGTCCCAAATGGAATGGTTAAGTATGAATTACACTGGGCAAGGTCTTAGCCACTTCGTAGAAATATTTAATTAGTGAAATCTCTAAACAGCACAGTAAGATGTAGTACTGCTAAAGAGAATCTTGGGTAGTATCTGATGGGTCTGGTCCTGGTTATCTTGCGTCCATGATGTTGGGGGCTAACGACTGGTTCCGCGGCCGTCCAGGGGGGCCATATGTGTGAAGTTCTTAAATACGTGGGCAGGTCCTTCTATCCAAATCTGCCACGGAGTCTGCCGGCTCTGGGATCTCACTCCGGAACAACACAAGGGCAGAGCTAGAAGTTAACTGCAGGGTAGTGACCCCTGGTTGGTGTCTAGCTTTCAACTGATTTGACTGGGGGCGGGAGTTAGATTTATAGGCTCGGTTCTGGACCCTGTAGACAGTAGGGATCTCGAGTCTTATGAACTTAATTGAGCTCTCAATAGAAATGGAGACTAGGTAAGATGGTATTTACTGTTGTGGCACAGGGCTATAGGAAGCCTTTATATTTTCATATAACTGAGCCTTAGTAAGAGGTACTATTTTGGCTATACTGGACGTATTTAGGGGAGAGAGACTGGATCTACTTTGCGAGGAGGATGGGGACAGCTGTGATAGGAACGTCTCTCTAGATTGTTCAATCTTCATTCTATGGTATAGCTGAGGTGCTAATTTAGTGATCAGAGCATGCAAGAAAGGTAAATGGTTTATTGTGAGTTAATAGAGGTTAGTAAAGGTGTTAGTCATTCATGGTTAGTTCATTGATAGGAAGAATTCCTGTGCTACCTGGCAATGACTCGAAAGTCAAAACAGGGGCCAGGTATACCTCCGCGGGGGTGGGGGTCTCCCTCCTCGGGTGGGCCAAAAGGGGGAGCTGGGCGCCCTCTCTCTGTGATCGTCGTCCGGCGGCTGTGGCTAGGGGCTTGCCATATCACCAGTGTTTATAATAACCCTCTGTGTATGAGACAGATGTGGGTGTCTTTAATACCAAAACCGAAGGTGCCTTAGCTAGCTGGTTTTACTCGGCTGGTTGTTAATTGTAGGGTTTGCTGGATGTGGTGGAGACTGGGTTGCTAACTCTGCCACATTTATCTGGAAGTATGGCAATAGAAGTTAGTTACTGGCGGGGCGGCGAGCCTCGCACCGACGACCATTGGGTGCAGGGTTGTGAATGTGTTGTAAGAGAATAGATGGCATGCAAGGGGCTAGTAAAGTTCTAATGTTGTTCTGGCCTACTAAGTGAAGGTAGGCTGGATAGGAGTATATATATAAAAGGTTGGAGAGCGTTAGCAACGGACAATTCAAGGATCTTCAAGAGGTATGAGAGAGAGGCTAGGTCGGACAAGAGTCGAGAAGCGCGGGAATTCTTAATGAGAGGGGGGGAGAGTTCAAGGGCTACAGGGAAATTTTGCCCCTAAGGTCCCTGGGCGTGGGGGTGGCATTAGGCTACAATTGATATGGAAGTTTGAAAAAGGCAGTAGAATACGTTAGCCAAAATATGCTACCGGGGAATGCAACTATGGGGTGGTATATGAGTCTGGAAAAGATAGAGTTATGTGATCAGTCCGAGGGTTATGGATACTATTAGTTGGCCCTGGGAACTGCGTTTTCTATTAAATATAAATATAAATACCAACAACAGCGGCAGTTCGTAGGGGTACTTAGTTATTGTTTCGGGGTACTTATGACAGATACTGGTAACCAGGTTATCTTATACAATCTCTGGTTGGGGTAAGAGGTGTAATACACGAAGTAAATTGGCGTAGTGTGGGCTGTGGATACGAAGGAGGCAAGGGGAAGACGTATGACAATTGTGGAAAGTAAATGGAAAAAGGTGAACACAATGGCGGATAAAAATACTTAACCTAAGGATTGCATACATAGATTTATGGGGCGATGGGTCTTCAGAAGCTTAGTCTGGCAAGACAAGATGTTAGGGAATGTTAATATTAATACTTAGTTACTAGAGGAACAATGCAAGGGGCGACTGAGCACGGGTTACATATATCTATACTCGTCATGGAAAATGATATAAGAGGTCTAGGGACAAGCGTGGGTGTTTTAACTTCTAAGATATATAACATCTACTTCTCGGATGCAAGAACATACATAGATATAATTATGGCTGTCTGATGTGTTGGCATTGGCTCAACGTCGGGACAGGGCATGGGTGTTTTTAATATGAATGTATATTCCTGTTCATCATCTTTGTAGTTAGGAGTGTAGGACACGAGGGGGTTAGTGTACGTGAGGTGTGGAAAAATGGTCAGTTTAGAAAAGGTAAAAGGGTGCGGCCATGAGCTGCTTAGCCCTGCGGGCTTGGGCCTGTCTGAAATGGCTGGCTCGGTCAGCTGGTCCTTTCGTTCTGTGGACCTTTCTTCCGGGTGTTTCTGTGTGGTGTTCGCTCGTGGCTTCTGTGGTGGGCTTCTTGTTCTGGGGCATTTTAATTTTAGTGACGGAAACACCTCAAATACGTCGGCACAGGGGGACGTTTCCAATTACCCCCATGCGCACTTCAGAGGTTAAGACATTTCTTCGGCGAGGTTAAAGGTGGTGGGGCGTCCGAAATTAAAATGAATTTATAATGTATTTAAAGAGATGTTTAGATCTCCAGTAATCAACCTGACTACTCCTTTGTCAAAACTAATCTTCAATATTAGAGAACAAATAAAAAATAGATATTGAATTGCGACCCCTTGCAACTAGTACTCACGTGAGGATGTGACGTACGCCCAGGCAAACATTTGGGAAGTAAACATCAGCAAGTATAGCAAAAATGGTGAATAGGTGTGCTGTTTTCGGGTGTAGCAACATCCCTGGACCAAACATAGCACTACACAAGTTTCCAAGTGATCCATACCAATGTAACAAATGGGTGAAGTTTATACAAAGAACCAGAGTGTGGGAGGCAATTTAGGCAAAGCCCAAAACAAGCTTCATATGCAATGGACATTTTCGTGATGAATGCTTTGACAATAAAGTGCAGTGGAGTATGGGTATGGCTAGATGCATCCGCTGATTGCCTATACGGACTGGGGTCTTGTCACGCCCAGTGCCAGGTCCGTATATATACGGACTCGCCGAAAAAAAATTGTAGCAGCGAAACGACTGCACCTATAGCTTTCATATTTCTACCACATGTACCTTACCCTTCTGGCGTCTTGCTACCACCACCCCAACCCCCTCCCCCAATCCACTCGCCGACCATGGGTCGCCGCATCAGGCCATCACAAAGGAAAAAAAGGAAAATATGTGGCGGCGAAACGACTGCACCAATTGGTTCCATATTTGTGTGACAAGTCCCCTACCCTTCTGTCTTCCCCCCACCACAACCCCAACTTCCTCCCACCACCCACTTCCAACCTATCTGTAGATCATCACATAAAAAAATGAAAATCCGTGGTGGCGAAACTACCTCACCAATCGGCTCCATATTTGTAACACGAGTCAATTACCCTTCTACCTTCCCCCCACCATCCCCCAAACCACCCTCCCACCCATACGTGCTTGCCAATTTCAGGAGTCAGGAGAGTGGATAATATGGGCTAACTTAAGCCTAGCCCAAATTATACAGTCAGTGTCGATGGATATAGGCCTAACCTAGGCTAAAGAAATTTATTGGCTGAAATTCAACTACTAGCAACTAGGCTAAACAAAAATAAAAATAAAAATAAGTCGATCGCCGCGGTTTAAGTTCCCGTCTATTTTTACGGCGATTTTATCTGTTATTTGCACCCTGTTGGCAATGTATATGATGATGACAATATGTCATGGAGGCGTGAGGGGCGGGCTTTCATTATTGTATCCAAATGCAGTCAAAATAGACGGGGACATGATCGCTAGCGTCCGCCGCGGCTCCGAGTAGTGTAAACAAGGCGGGCGGTAATCACAGCTGCTTCTCCCTCCTCTCCTGCTGCTGGATCTCGTCCTACAGGTTCATACATATAAGCCTGGACACCACCAATATTCATCACTTGAGGTTCTTTGCCATAATCACGGTTATCACCCTCAGTATTGGCAAACTAATCGGAACTACTGTCACTATCCTCCATTTCCACCTGTAGAAGAGCTTGTTGTGTTCCTGGGCATACGTCATCAGAGCGCTTAAACTCCGAATCCAGAAAAGTGTCACCCATATCCTATTTTGGCCATTATATAAATAATTAAGCCATTGTAGCAGAAAATATTGCACCAAAAGCTATAGTGCACACTGCCGGTAATGATTGTGGAGGAAAATAATAGCATGCACACCCACCTTTAAACCTGATAGCAAGATTAATTACGAGAGTCGGTTCGCCTAGTTTAACTTCACTGATATATTGTAGTGCACACTAGTATAGTAATCACTCTTCTTAACATCAGAGAAAATCGAAACATAACTGAATACACCGTATGATCGAGATAGTAGTACCGTATACTGATACTTCGGGGGGGGGGGGGGGGGAGAATGTTCTAGAATTGGGATGTTGGGGGTAAATAGAAGTTAATTTAATCTCTTGACTTAGGAGGGTAGTGAAAAAGGTCTTTTATCTCGTTAGTATGTAGGCCGTAATATGAATTGTTATTGTTGACATCTTTACTCTAGGACAAGACTAGTTATTATTAGAGGGGTATAGAGGAGGATTTGGGCAAGGGGGGGCACTAGTTTATTGGGCGTCTTACTGGCCCAGGTTGTAAGGCATTATTCATTATTTCACATAAGTATCCTCTGGTCTAGCTGAAATGCTATTAGGAATCTAGGATGGGTTAAGGGGAATTTTGGGGGTTAGTTAGGAATGGGATGGAATAGTATTTGGGCTGGGATTAGAACTTGTAGTTTGTTGTAGGTTGGGGGGCACCCGTGTTTTGGTTGGAGAAGTTGGTTGGAGAAGTTGGTGGGCCTGCCTGTGCCAGCATAGGCTTCCGCGGGGGGTAAAAGCGCGCAGGCCGGGGGTTGGTGGGGTCCCCTTGGGTAGGGGGCAAGCCTTGCCCTGAATACTGTGGCACGGCGTTTTTTACGTTAATTGGGTTACTATATGAGTTCAGGTCGTCATGAGATATATAGTTCGTTATGGTTGATCATTGAATCTAGTTTTTATTCACGAGACCCACTCGTGGGGGTTATGGATAGTGATTTTGTTAAAGTGCAAGTCAGGGGGGAAGGAATACCCTCTCGAGGGGATTGAGAGGGGTTGCGCTAGCCTCGCGCGGGCTGCCCTTCTGCTTCGGGTTGTGAGTTTGGTTATACAGGTTAGAGGATAGTTAACGGAGGTGCAAGAATAGGTTTGTACCTTCTGTTTACTGGGGCTTGGGAAAGAACTGAATCGGCACGGAATAAACATCCTGATGGACGTCTTACTAGTGGAGGGTTGTGAATTGAGGGGAGGGGTGATGTGAGGCTAAGGTGTCGTGTCGCTCGTGAACTTGGACATCGACCCTTGACGTGTTGGGCATAGGGGTGGCATTTCCTTACGATGAAAACAGGTAGGGTAGTGTTTGGAAGAGAAAATGACAGGGTGACTCAAAAGGCTACAACTGGGCATGGTGTCACGAAAGCAGAGTATTGTGGACGAGAAGGTGGTGATTGATTAGACGTATAACAGCTGTGGGAAGGAATGGAAGAGAGGAACAATTAATATTGTGGATAAAAGATAGTTAACCTAGGAAATTAATACATGCATGAATGGCGGTATTATAGCCGTCGTTATAATAAGATGATGGAACCTGGTTGAATAACTCGAGTTCAATTACATAAACACTTAGTTACTAGAAGGGGACAACTGAGCATGGGGCTACATACATTTATACTCTTAATGGAGAGAGATACTAGGTCTCTTTCCTGTATCTCTCTTGAGATGATCGTATGCAGAGTGGTCATAATTAATTTATATAAATCAACTTAACTACGTATACACTTAGTTACTAGAAAAGGGAACAACTGAGCATGGGGGCTACATACATAATATACTCGTAATGGAGAGGGATACTAGGTCTCTTTCCCGTATCTCTCTTGAGATGATCGTATGCAGATTGGTCATAATTAACTTATATAAATCAACAGATATAAATCAATACAAGAACTGGGCATAGGGTTAGTATTACGTTTAGACGTCAGGTTAGGGGGAAGAAGGGTGGTTTCTGGGGGAGGGGAATACAGGGTGAATTATAGTCCCAAGGGATCAGATCTCGGTATGGTTATTTGAGGTCTTATTATTCATAGCTGGGGACCTACTCACATTCTAACAATATAAGTATATTTTATATTGGAATAGTGGGGCGGAAATGTTAGTTTTCTGCGGAGTGTGGCATACATAGAAAAAAACGGATTTTCATGGGGTAACAATTTGAGGCGGTTGTATTGAGTTTGGGCCGTCAAACGCACGCGAAATAAATACAACAATGTTGCCCGGCACGACCTTTACCTAAGCACAGGCCTGCATAACGAAATTGGGGATGGTCTGGGGCTTACTTAATTACCACAGTCACCGTGAACACACACACGACGCGGGCATTATAGCTTACGTCGTATAAATAGGGGGGGGGGGGCATGGTTTATACATGACTGACATAATCTCGATCAGATTTGTTGTGAAATGGGAGCTAAGGTCTCTTTAGATCGTCGTCGTACCTACACAATGAAAGTATTATAGTCTGCATGGTTGTAACCTAATTAAATACATACTTAGTCGGTACATAAAGAATGTCCAGGAGTAAAGTAATGTGGTTTGTATACTAGAAGACTGTGATTGAAGAGACGTATAACTTGTGGAGTTAAGTGGAAGAGAGAAAAACGAAGTTGGTGATAATTATAGTTATCCTTCCCTGTGGCGCCGGGTCCCTTCGTTTTTGGGGATGGGGGTTTCGCTCCCGGGAATTTCGTTCCTGGGGTATTTCAGTATCCATTTATTTATAATATGTAGGCTAGCATTTGTCATCATAGTTATTCTATCTTTCAATATTAGGCTATCATTTGCATTATGATTACTACAGTAGACTTCGTGTTACTGTATTAGCTAGGCTATTGGGTATACCAGCGGTTCGCTGGTGTAGTGACTAGCGTCTTGGACTTCCACCCAGAAGGCCCAGGTCGCGCCCACGCTCGGTGCATTAAAGGTTTTTCACAAGCACTAAGACGTTACCGTCCCTCATGAGCAAGGGGATGGGGTAATAGTACAGGACCCCAATGGAAATACGCCTAATCGGCCTTATTGGGTTATCCTTAGCTGGCGCATGCGCTAGCTTTAAGAACTATTATTATTATTATTATTATTATTATTATCTTTATTATTTGCTTTAAATGTCCTTCTATGGATGTATTAAAATAATTATCTAAGCGCAGATTACCCTTTGGTGTGATATAATAACGGTATAGGCCTAATATATAATAACTTCGTAAGGGCATACAAAATGTGTATATATTTTTACACGAGTTTACCATATATTAGAATATAAATCGTAGTGCTAATACGAGAAAACCTATAGCCATTTTCACTTGTTAGAATTATCACAAAATTATAATTTGCAGTTCATTGGAAGACCTACATAGTGTTATTTATGGGCAGTATGATACGCAGGGGAAGGAATGTGAGAAGAAACCGCCAGATCAGTAAAAGAAAAGCAAGTTTAAAATAAATTAATACATTCTGATTGATAGTTGTATATCTGTTTTCTATATCCATTAGCACTTGAATAACTTGTGTACTATACAAAAATACACTAGTCCTTATTATACATCTAAGTTCACTAATAGTGTATGGTTTAATGTAAATACAAAGTTTAATTACCTGTCAGAGTTATATAACCCAGCCTTACAGCCTAGCACAACACCGGAACACAACCGCCCATCCTTTCCGCTTTCAACGCTTTCCGGTATCAACGGATACCAAATGAAATGTACATAGAGAGGGGGGGGGGGGGGGGGGGGAATGGCAAGAAGGCTGAAGAAAATGTTTAATGAGGTAATGGGAAATGAGAGTCCCAGAAAGATGGAATGAAGCGAGAGTAACGCTATTACACAAAGGAGGGTACAAGAGTAAAAAGGAAATAAAAAGCTACAGGCCAGTGACAGTGACAAACACAATAGGGAAACTCTTCTGCGGGATATTGAAGGAAAGGATGAATAGAGCCATAGAGGGAAACGGAATAATAAGTGACAAGCAAAATGGGTTCAGAAGAGACAGGAGGGGGACAGATAATATCTATATACTAAGCGAAGTGGTAGGGAAAATGAAAAGAGGGAAGAAAACGGGTTACTGTGCATTCCTGGATATAGAGAAAGCTTATGATAGAGTAAATAGGGAACTGCTGTGGAAAATAATGGCAAGGAGTGGAATACCAGAAAAGTATGTAAACATCATAACATCGATGTACCAGGGAACAAAGGCGAAGTACGCGCTAGGAAGTATAGAAACGGGATGGGTAGAAAGCAAGAGGGGAGTAAGGCAGGGGTGCGTACTATCGCTGTTATTATTTGCGCTCTATATGGAAGAAATGACACAGAGGATAAAAAGAGTGGGGGAGGGGATCCAGATAAACAAGGAAAGACTGGGGGTACTCCTGTTTGCTGATGACGTAGTTCTGATGGCAGAAACTGGAGGAGGGTTGCAGAGACTACTAGAGGAAGCAACGAGATTTGGAGAGGAACTAGAAGTAAGATTTAGTAAAGAAAAGAGCCAAGTAATGAAAATGAATGGACAATTCCAAGAGGACGAGGAATGGACACTGGAAGGAAGCAGAATGAAGAAGACAAGAGAGTATAAATACCTGGGGGTAACAATTACGGAGAAAGGGTTTGAGAAGGCGAAAAGCGAAAAGATTGGACAAATGCAACAATGGCATGGGAGATTATGGAGCGCGACAAGGTTAAGAGCGAATAGCTATGAAATAGTGCGCGGGCTGTGGAAAGGACTAGGAGTACCTGCAATTATGTACGGCATGGAGGCGGTAGAAACGACAGAGGCAGAAACGAAGAAATTAGAAACGGACCAACGGTACAGAATAAAATCTGGAGGACAGGATTGGGGGCAAATAAATACGTAGCACAAGAAGCAATCCGAGGGGAGATGGGGTGGAGTACGTTTGAAGAAAGAATAGGGAAAGCAAAAGGGAAGTACAAAGTGAGGCTAGAGGGGATGGAGGAAAGTAGGTGGCCAAAGAAGGTATACAGATGGGCGAGCGAGGAAAGTAAATGGAATAGAGAGTGCAAAAGAAGGTTGGGGAGGATAAATATAAAACAGGACCGTGTGGGAGGGGAATTTAGAAAACGAAATGGGAGAGAGAGGAGTGGATCATACTGGAAAATGGGAGAGGATGTATCAGAGAGATAGAGAAAGGGATAAAAGTGGAGGGAAGAAGAAAGTGGAGGGAAGGGGTAGAAAACAAAGCCACGCTGTCATATTACAGAGAGAAGGAAAAACCAGCTAGAGAGCTTTTCTATGATGAAGGATGGGGATCTAAACTGCTGTTTAAAGCAAGGACAGGATCCCTAGAGACGAATGAGAGAACAAGGAGATGGAATGGAATGGGACCGCACTGCAATCAATGCGAAATGGGAGGAGACCCAATAGTAGAGGACATAGAACATATAATAACGGAGTGTACAAGATATGATGAGGAGAGAGACGAGTTGGAGGGATACATGAGGAATAAAGTTGGGGAGAGGGGGTGGGAGGAGGTAAAGCAGAGAGACGATAGAGGGGTAGGGGCACTGTTGGGGTTAACCCAAGATGGGCTGGTCTATCAGAGTGAGACCTGAGCGATCTCTGCCATACCCATAGCTTACTCTGACTGTTCCTTTTACTTTTATATTTTCTAGATCTCAAGTGACGGCGTCTCTTCCGTGGATTGACCTCCCAATCTACCAAGATTGGAAGCTAAAGAGTCACATTATTCCTTTGCCCCTCAACTTTCTCTTCATAATTGCTGAGGGGCACAGGGCCCTGGGTGGGGCTTTGGTTTCCCGGGCGTTTACGCACCCTCAGCTCCCCGCCATGGAGTGGCTTCGGTCACCCAGGCTTTATTGTGGTCGGCAGGGAGGGTTCTGTGGGGGCGCTCGTTTATGGCCTTGGCCTTACTCGGGGCCTGGGGCTGTTCGGCCAGGCAGCTTGGGGAACAACAACAACAACAACCCAAGAGATGGAAACAAGACATGGAGATGATGAAGAGGATACTAGAAAAGCTATGGAGGAAGAGAAATGGGTAGGGGGGGGGGGGGGGGGGGAGGATGTGAGGAGTAGGTCTATAACACAAAAAAAAAACTGTCCCTTAAACTATCCTTCTACTCTAAACTTTCCCTACTACTAACGTTTCTGAGCCAGTACCAATACAAAGGTCAGCCCTGTGAATCTGCACGGTCTGCCGGGCGGGTTCTAAAGAAGAAGAAGAAGAAGAAGCTTTGTTTACTTTTTTTTTTTTTTTTTTTTTTTCTAT